>LOJH01040859.1:0-14522 GCA_001685095.1 Ellobius talpinus
GTGTCCCTCGGGGACCCGCGGCGGCCTGTGCCGCCGGGCGGCGGGAGCACGGGATCGCGCTTGGTAACCCCACCTGGAATTTCGGTCAGGTTCCCAGCCCCTCGGGGTCGGTGACACTAGGCCTCTACGTGGCCCCGCGCCGTGAGTGGCGTGACACTGGCATGAGTAGCAAAAGATGGCTCTTGAGAGTCAAACCGGGGTGAGAGGTGTAAATGACCGACTCTAGACAGGCAGGGTGTGAGTAATAAAATGCTCCCTCATCTTGAAACTGCGTAGCGAAGACGAAGAGCGTACACACACACACACACACACACACACACACATCGAAACCACTACAATGAACACTCCTTTCCCACAAAATAGATGTTAGTATATGGGAGGGGGGATTCGTGTGGGTAATAAATACATCCTCAAGACCAGTGTGAAAACAATTTAATAAGAGCCGGCCGGCCTCGGTTCACACACCGTTTTGTAGTTTTTAAGTACTCTGTTTAATGTTTTAAATGTCCTTATTTCTTGCTCCCTTCTACTCCTTTTGTATCCAGAATGAAGCTACATAATGTAGATGAGCATAGAGATAAATCTCTGATTTACAAACCCAACAGTAGTAGTATCACTAAGAAGGTATATTCTTTGTATTTTCACAAGATAACCAGAAATGGAGTCAGTGCTTCGTTTCCAGCTCCCGTGAGTGGGAAGCAGCCGTTGGGGCTGTGGCGGTGAGGGGTAGCAGTGGAATCAGAGGCTCTGGTCACTATCATGACCGTAGTTATTTAACCTCCTCAGATTTCTTCGTTGAGATGAGATCCCCTCTTCCTGAGATGTGTTTTTAATGAGCTGAGCTAGTGTGTGGAGCAGTCAGCAAAAACTCTACAAGGCATAAAATACTTGCAGTGTGAATTTGTAATGACTGTAAACAAAATTTACCACGGGTCTATAACCAAGTATTCTGCTCAGGAAAAACTTAAAATTGGACTTTGTGAGTTGTATCCACATAGGTTCACGTATGTATGGGTTTGTTTTGTTTACGTTGTATTTCATGCTGGCATTGAATTTATAATGCTGCCCAGACTGACCTCTAACTTAAGATACTCTTGCCTAAGCCTTCTGGCATTGCTGGAGTGTTCCTTCAGATCCAACACCAGTACACAGCTCTAGTTTTGCCCTAAATGGTATACCATTGCCTTTTCCCCCACACCTATAGATTTTATTCTTTAACAGTCATATATGTGTATATTGGAATTTAGTGTCGCCCCCCATTATCTTATTTTCAGTTTCATGGGGTCAGATGTCTTATGCAATGTAGGGTCTCAGGTATACTAAGTAAGCATTTACTCTCTGACCAAACTATAACCCCAAACCCAGATCAGGTGTCTGGAATAAGGAGGTTTGTTTTCCTGCATAACTGCAAAATTTTCCTCTGTTCTACATGAAGGTGTTGGATAATCACCTTATACATAAGCCATCCTTAGCATTTATGTAGACAACGCTTAGTCAATTCCATATCCATCTCACACACCTCTTTTATCTGTTATATGATAAAGAGTTGTCCACATTTTAATATATTTCAAGAAGATAATCTTACTGTGGAAAATGTATCCAGTGGTATAAAGCAGGGCTTGGTTACTAGATTATGGTTTCCCTTTGCAACAATGAGATTGGCGCTCTATCTTCTTTCTACAACTCAGTTTAGTCATCAGACTGATGTGTAAACAACTGCTGTCTGTACCTTGCTGTAAACGCTGCAGAAATACTGTGGAGGCATAAATGCTATGTGTAGGCTTGGAAAATGTTGAAGGGAGAAATGCTTGCACTCAGCTGAGGGGTGGCTAGGACCTGCTTTTGGTGATGTGGTTTGAGAAGGTGACAGTGGCTCAAAGGTGAAATGAAGGGAGGTTAGAGGTTGGCATGGAAACTTTCTGTAATACATTAGGAAGTTTAGAACCCTGTGCTGTGGACTGAAGAACTGTTGTATCCAATAAAATTGATCTAAAGATTATCTTTGTTGACAGACTGTTTTGTGTGTGTCAGAAACCTGGGAAGACTTATGTAGAATGTATAGGCTTGTATCAAGCCATGTGTTTAAGTAATAAATTAAGTATTAAGTAATAAGCTATTAAACTATTAGATCAATGGGTCAAATTAGATAACAATTTAAGTTGAACAAGTTCCTACTAAAGTTGATGAATCACTGAAAAAGATAATTCCATTTGAGTTCATTTATCTTTTCTGTTTTCCTGTTTTTGATTAAACTTGTATCAGTAAAGTTACTGGGAGTGAACCCAAAAGGACTGAGTAGAGGTGATAAAATTGCTTTATAATTTAAGAGGTGACTGAGATTTGATGTTGTCTGATTTTAATTTTACTTTTCTACACCGAGATGAACCTTATTGTGGTCAAAGCTGGTTTTACCTGTGACTACTGGGTAGACTAGATAAGTTTGAAAGTCTGGTTTTAAAATCACCTAATCCTTTGCACCCAATTTTCCACAGCTCTAAAAGGAGGGTAGGCTTGTAAAAAAGAACTCTAAAATGCTGAGTGAAGATTGAATTGTGACATCTCACAGCAAACCACTTCAAAGAGAATAGGTTATATCTTTTAGGGCTGTAGTATTGATAGACAATATTACAGTTAGATTTTTTGATGCTGCTGGTAAATTTTTACCTTTTAAAAGTATTTAAGAAAACCTTAAAAATATTAGGAATTTCTTAAGTCTGTGATAGCTAAGTATCATGAGAGATTTTTCTAAAAGGCCCTAGAAGTTTTGTGTGTCAAAGAACTTCCCTCATTTGGCCACATTTAGCTTCCCTGCCACTTAGGTGGTGTTGGTTGATCCTTGGATCTTGCTATTCCGAGTGGTTTACGGTATGATGTTTCAGGATAGCATCTGAAGAATGAAAATAGAAGCTACAAGACCTCTTAGGAGTTTTTCAAATCATACAGTATCACTTGAGTCCACCTCTGCATTCAAGGGATAGAAAAGTAAAAGTTGGCCGTGTTCTGTCCAGTCCAGAGCACGTGGCATTGCCAACACGTGTTCTTACTGGGACATGGGAGAAATTTGTAGCTGTATTTTATGATCCATTGAAGATTTAAATCATTTTAAGAATACACATTCTTTAAAATGCCAAAGTTGCAATTGCTTTAAAATAATTAATAGAAGAAATGGTACATAAATAAGCTTGGTCATGTAATGATAATTTGTTTAACATTGTTGATTGGTTTGTGGAAGTTAATTTTTCCTACTTTTTGTATGTTTAAGAATTTAATAGAAAACTTAAGTCCTACACACCCCATGATCTAAACTCTCTTTTGTTTGTGACTATGACCTCATCTTAGTAGTTATAATCGCAGCACTTTCTGTGTAGATGGTAAATGTATAAAGAGCTATTTATATTTTGTGTGTGTTGTGTTTGCATATGTATGTGGGTTCTCAAGCTCATCTGTTTGTGGGTGGAAACCAGAGATCAATATCTGGTATCTTAGTGTCTTCCTCTATCACCTTCTATCTTGTTTTTTGAAATGAGGTCTCTACAGTCTCTGAATGAACCGGAACTCATTGATGATGGGCTAGGTTGGTTCGCTGTGAGCCCCTGGGACCTTCCTGTCTCCATTTCACAGCACAGCTGCGCATTACCGTATTTTGCCTTATATGTGGGCGCTACAGATCTAAGCTCAGACCTTCTTTCTGAGCAGAAAATATTTTACCCACTGAGAAATTTCCCCGTCTCTTACTTATTTTTTGACATAGGGTTTTTAGCCTAAACTGGGTTTAAATATTTGAAGATGACCTTGACTTTCTGTTACTCATGCCTCTACTAGATGCTGTAGGATTGCAGAAAGCCTCAACCACACCCAGTTGTATGTATTTCTGTATGCTAGGCAAGTAAGTATTCTGCCACCTGAGCTATATATCTCTAGCTCTAACCCCCCAATTTAGAAGTCTTCACAGCTAGCAGGAGTTGGGCTGAGATAAGGTATTTGTTTATTTTATGTGTATGCATGTATATACGTCTACCAAATGTGTATAGGAGTCCAGTGAGGTCAAAAGGGGCATCAGATCCTCTGGAACTGAGGGCAGATTGTTAACTGCCATGTTGGTGCTGGAAACCAAACCCAGTCCTCTGTCAAGAGCAGTAAGCAATTTCATTGCAGAGTCATCTCCAGTCCCAAGTGAATTATTCTTAGTTCAAAAATACTGTTAAGATAACTAAGCTTATAGAAGGTTCTTTGCAGAGAATGGCTTGTGTATAAACCTGAGTCTTAAAATATTTTTATTATATGATAAATACAAATTTCGGGTAATAAAAAAATCCACTGGATTTTCTGAGCTATTTATATGAAATTTCTAACTCTGGTGTTGTTGTTTTATAATAGGTAGCATTTGTTCAATATGTACAGTGCCATCAAATCTCACAATACACTTTGAAAGTAGTATCGCCATTTTGTAGGTAAAAAGCCTAAGCATTAGAAATTAAATAATCATACCATTTATAGTGATTTCACATCTTATATTTTATCTTTTTTTTTACAAATTGTCTGCAGTTGGCTTGTGCTGAAAATTAGATAGTAGTTTATTTCCTACAAAACTTCAGTGTCTTGTTTTGTAAAGTGGTAGGTGAATTTTACTAGTAAATGTGTTAAATACGTTTGTGTTAAGAAATGTATTAAAGTACAGGAAAAGACTTAGGTTTGGGAAACTATCGGTTGATATGGATAGGCTGGATCTTTTTTGTTAGTCTCATAGTGTGGTTTGTGTCTACTACGTTACAGTATGACTTGACAACCTGAATAATGAAAACCATTACTAAGTTAATAGGACAGTCATCTTTAGTGTTATGATAGGAGATAAAGCAGAATCAGAACTTGGTCAGGTTTAGTGTGACACAGGTTGTAATTCCAGTATGGGGGCTGAGGTAGGAGATCACAGTTGCAAAGCCATTCTGGGCAATTTAGTGTGATCTGTCTCAAAACTAAAAATAGCAAAAAAAAACTATATAGCTCTGACTGTCATGGAGCTAACTTGACCTTGAACTCAGAAGTCAGCCTGCCTCTGCTTCCTGAGTGCTGGGATTAAAGGCATGAGCCACCTGTGCTTGAGTAAAGTAATTTTTTTAAATTATAGTTTAAGGCTATATCTCAGTGGTACAGCACTTACCTGGCATGTGAGAGGCCCCAAGTTTAGTCTCCAATACTACAAAAAAAAACAAACCTGCATAACTGCTTCTGGGTTATACGATTACTTCTCTGCTTTGTAAATTGTTAGCTTTTCAAATTTGGTTAAGTGAAAAATCCAAGTTTTACACTGACAGGCAACTTGTGGTAGGGGTCAAACAAAATTGTCCTCATAATCAGATAACAGAACTTTCTTGCTTCAAGTGTTTTCCATTAACTTATAAAACAAATGTGTGTGTCTGTCTGTCTGTGTGTGTGTCTGTCTGTATGTGCCTGCATGTATCTCCAGATGCCAGAAGTGGTTGGAGTGTGTTCCTTGGAGCTAGAGTTAAGGCATTTGTGAGCTGCCCTTCAGTGATGTGGGTTTCTGGATTCCAGTCTTCAAGCAGCAAGTTAACTGCTGAGCCATCTCCCCATCTTCTGTTTTGATTTTTGATAGAATGTCTGCCATGTTTCCCATGTTGGCCTGGAACACATAATCTTCCTGCCTCAACCTGAGTGCTGGGATTGTAGACATGCATCATCATTCAAAGCTTTAGTTATACTCCAGTGCTGGGATTGTAGACATGCATCATCATTCAAAGCCTTAGTTATACTCCAGTGCTGGGATTGTAGACATGCATTGTCATTTAAAGCTTTAGTTATACTCCAGTTTTTACTGTTAAAGATAAGTTGGAAGAATAGTGCTAAGGCTGACCAAGGAAAAGGTACAGTACAGACAGAAAACAGGGATAATGCTGGTCAAAGAGTAAAAATGGGCATGATTAAAAATCTGCTAATCAGCCCACAATGCCCTACTATGCTTTCAGAGCTTCATTAACAGCAACCTCTGGACTTTTAGTCATGTCATACTACTTATTTATTTTTGTTTGTTTTGAGAACTTTTCTGGAACTTACTATGTAGACCAGGCTGGCTTTGAACTTAGGTCTATCTGCCTCTGCCTCCTAAGTGCTGGGATTAAAGGGGTGCATCATGACGTCTAGCTGTTATTTGTTCAATTAAAAAATTTATATTTTATCTATTTTGTGTACTGTATGTGGGCACTTGTAGAAGCCAGAGAATAACTTAATAATTTAAAGTTAGTTTTCTCTTCCACCAGGTGATTTCTAGGGATCAAACTCAAGATCATGAGGCTTGGCAGCAGGTATTTTTAATACAAAGAGCTATTTCATAGGTGCTGCCAACAGCTTTCTCTTCCTATTAAATGTATTGGGCGTGTCTATAATTGTGTACCTTGTCAATTTCCTGTGTAAGCCAGAAGGGGTATTTTTCCCTGAAATTGGAGTTATAGACAGTTGTGAGCCACCTGTTATGCCTGTTATCAAGGGACCCCCAAATAAGACTACCACAGAGCTGGTATCTGATGCAAACACACTAGGGTTTATTAATTACAAGTTAGCTAACCCTCTGGCACAGTGTGTGGGGGAGAACCACCTAAAGCTTCAGGTTAAGGGATTTTTAAAGGGAAAATCCCGCAAGCAGAGTGGCACAAGCCTTGGCATTTTGTGATTGGGTAAAAGTATACAACTTCTGAATTTGTTGGTGGGGTATACGGGAATTTTAAAACAGTGACTGTCAGCAAACAAGAATTTCAAAACAGCAGTTCATCAGATACCCACAAGGATGTTTGAAACAAGCAGGTATTGTTTGGACACCCTGGTGGGTCACTTTGACCAGGGCTGACATAGTTTCTAGGAAGTGTTTATGAGTTTGCCGGGCTTCATTCACTCCCCTAGTTAGGTCCTGTCAAAAATGGAGTTCTTTTTCAAAATGGAGTTTGTTCTACTCCTTCACACCCAATATGGATGCTGGGAAGCAAATTTGAGTTTGCTGCAAGAATATTATGCACTTTTAACTACTGAGCAACTGTCTTTCTCTGCCCCATTCCTTGAACTGTCTTACCTGTACTTTGTTGCACCTTACTCTCAATCTCAAAAAACAAAACAAACAAAAAACAAAAAGGAAAGCATTGAGATTCATTTAGTCCATTAGTATTCTGAGTAATTGCTTCCTTCTCCCTCTAGTTATTAGGCCATTTGTTTTCTTCTTTGGAAGTATGTATTAAGTCTGCCTCTGTCCATTTGATTTCTTTTCTTTGGGTCCTCAACATTGTCTTGGATCCGGTTATCTTCTTGTATCTTAACTGGTTGCCTATCCTTCTTTGGGGGATTTTTGTTTGTTTTTAACTGAGGTTGTTTAAAAAGCTTGAGTAACTGCTTAACTTGATAGCATTGACTTGTAAACTGGGAGTTGGTCTTCCACAAAGGCAGGAAAACTAACTTTTAAGTTCCTTTAGTGGCACAAAAAGTACAGAAGTTGTAAGTGAACGGATTAATGCTAAACAGAGATAAAAATTCTGTTGGATACTAATTATTTCATCTCTGAAAACTAGAAGAGCCTTGGAGTGAGAGATCCTGCATACATACACCTGAACAGAGGATACCAGTGCTTTTACTGTTTGGAATAATCTGCTTTTTGCACTTATTACTTTCAGAACTCTTCCTGGATCCTATTCTATGCTTTGAATCACACTTTTTGTATTTCTGGCTTTTATTCTTAAAAAGCGCTCTAATATCTTTGTGTACTTTTTTTCGCTTTCAGTTATCAAGTCATTTCAAATACTACCTGTAAAGTTGTCTTCAATATTTTTTGGAACTTTTGACACTTTGGTATTTCCATAACATTTTGAGGTTAATGTTTTTTTCTTTTTTGAGACTTCTGTTTTGTGTTTGTGTAAGAGGACACCTTGTGGGAACCTTTCACCATGTGAATTCTGGGGATTGAACAGTCTTCTCACTGGCCCAAATTTTTATGGTTTTGTAATCATTATTTTCGTCCTTCTATGTAGGTGTGATATTAATTATCCTAGTTTGTATTTGTGTGCTCTATTTCTGCTGGGGTGTAAGTGTAATGAGTAGCATTGGTTTAATTTGTAGTTGAGTCTAAACTGTAATACTGCTTGTTTGCCTAAAACCACTAAAGTAGTAGATTGCCACTGCTTTGTCCTTAGAGACCTAGAAGCCTGTGTGGTTTCTTCTCAGTATTACTACATCAACCATAGGAATTTTTTGTTTGTTTGTTTTGAGTTTTATTTTATGTGTGTGGTGCAAGTGAGCCACAGACTGCATCTGAAAGTCAGGTAGAAGATTGTGGGAACCGGTTCTCTTCCTTGAACCATGTGGGTTCAAAGGGTCAAACTCAGATACTAGACTTGGAGGCATGCCAGTGCCATCTTGTTGGCCCCAAGCTCAGCTTTGGTTGGTTGGTTTTGAAGGCCTTATCCCATAAAGGGGTCTCAGGCTTTTTGTACCTTTCTCAGCAGACTACTTTTGCATTTTATTAACTGAGCAAAATCCAATTTAGGGAAGCATTTTTTTTCTTTAAATCTTATTAGTGCTTCTGTCTTAGGCGGGCTCTCTCTGCCTGATTCTCTTGAAAGGTGAGAGTTTCTCAGTTTCTACTCCCCTTCCTGTCTTCTGCCCATTCTGGAGTCTAGAGTGCTGTCAGATTTTATGTAAGCCCCTGTCCTTTGTGCCAACTGATCTCTGCCTTTAATTGGCAGAAGGGATAGCTGAGTGGGTTTCATAACCCTCTCCAGTGTCCACAGACCTTTCTGCCCTATATCAATACAGAATCCTTGCAGGAAATGCAGTTTCTTAGCCTTTCCTTAACAATAGCCAATTTCCATCATGTTCTTTTGAAGGGTTTGGAAGTTGGCTAGGGTTCTCAAGATTCTCTTCTTATGTGTACTTAGGCTTTGCCTGCATGATTAATGCTGTTAAAAAACATCACAAACTTCCAGTGATTACAGTAGGTCTATACTGTTTTATTAGTGAGACTTGTGTTTAACAGGCAACTTGGTAGATGGCACTTAACATCATCAGATGGAGACTTAATTTTCAGATTTTAACAACTGGTGATGACAGATTTCTTTGGGAATTTACATGAAAGAAAACTTAAAGATTATTTCCGTAGAATAGATGTAAATACATTTAATGCTGTTTGAGTGTGTGTGTGTGTGTGTGTGTGTGTGTGTGTGTGTGTTTGTCTTTCTGTAAAGACATTTTGGGTAGTGTGTAACAGACCACCAAAAGCATGAACTAATTGTAGAGAAAACTCTGAAGGGCTTCCTAGGATTCTCAGATGAATCACAGCAAGAGGAAGTTCATCTTTTTTAGTAGCTACTGAGTACACCAGTATGGGAATTGGTGCACATAACTCTTGGTGCATTTGTCAGTCTCTATTAAAATGGCTTTAAATCTTAGAATAAATAAAATTTTATTTAGTTACTTATTTTTAGTTTTTGAGACAGGGTTTCTCTGTGTAGCCCTGGCTGTCTAGAAACTTACTGTGTAGACCAGGCTGCCTCAAACGCACAGAGATGATCCTGTCTCTGCCTTCTGAATGCTGGAATTAAAGGTGTTCACCACCACACCTGACCTAAAATAAATTTTTAAAAATCTGAAAAAATGCTTTATAGTGAGGGAGGATACATTAAAAATACAAATGATTCAGTAAATAGTAATAATTACAGAGTCTTTATCTAGAGACTTCATCTTGGGAGTTGAGAGTTCAGTAGAATGACAAGTTCAAACCCTTATTAAGATTGTAATGATTTTGTGGCTCATTATGTTCCTTCTGCATTCAGAACAATTCGTAGAGATCAGAAAATGCAGTCCCTTGTACCAGTGAGTGCTTGCTTGTTCTTGAGGGACAGGAGAATAGAATTCCATATTTTCCATGACTGGGGATTTCTTGTAAGCCTCAAAGTACAGTTCAGTGTAATGAAAGTTGCATTTCAGTCTCAAGTAACTGTATACAAATGCAGTGCTCTGTGTTCTACCTCTTATTCTTATGCCTTTCGTTTTCTCTTACGGCGTTTAGCAGTTCTTATAGTTTATTCTCCACCAGGCTACAGCTTCTTAGTATTGTTTTCTGCTTAACTTAACCATTCCTTTCTTTAAAATTAATTGCTCAGCACATAGTAAACATCCCATAAAAATCTATTAAGTGAATGAGCTTTTAATAAATGCCTTCTAGATCTTTGTTTGATTGACATTTTTCAAGGGCTACATTTTATTTCTTGCTATTTTTTGTACTTTTGACCTACAACTTATGCAACCAAATTATGTAAGTTTTCATATAACACTTACATTGTCAAAATTCAATCAGTTTATGTAGTAGCATTGCCAAAAATAGCTTCATACAGTATCAAATTCTATCTCTCGAAGGACTCTGCCTCTCCGCCTCCTCTCCAGAGGTTTGTTCTGAACAGACATCCTACTAAGTTACTTTGTACAAGAAAGAGCTAGGATTTCCAGTGCAAAATTTCACTTCTTTGTAATGAACAGTTTTGTATGGACTTAACAAATATGCTATATGGATGAGAAAAGGCAAGTGGTAGGGAGATTTCTGAGTTAGGCGACCGTATCCTCTATTATCTAACATCTGCAGTTTCTAAAACAGCATAGGCACTGTTGTTAATTATCCTGGGAAATAGGTATGCTGCTATGAGCCTTTAATACCAGCATTTATAAAGTAGAATTAGGCAAATCTCTATAAGTTCCAGGCCAGCCTGGTCTACACAGTGAGTGCCAGGAGAGCCAGAGCTACATCTCTAGACGAATTTATCATGGTATGGTAATTCTAAACTAGGATCCTGCAGATTATAAGCTTAGACTTTTCTAGGTAATTGAAGTAAGTATGTGCATCTTACTTAGAAGGAAATTAGTCATTTTGTTCCGTTTTTACCCCATTCTGGTGGTTGGTTGGTTTGTTTTTTGCTGTTTGTTTGTCCTAGGATTTGTTACCTTCATATTTCTAGAAGATTTGTGTGTACTATTACTTCAGGATGTTTTTTCATGCAATTCTTTTTGGTTTTTTATCTTTGTCTCTTTCATTCCTCCTCTTTATAGCATAGTAAAATTGAGTAGCCTGTTTATACTATTCTGACTAAATATTAGCAGTCATTCAAATAGAAGAATACCTTCTTTCCCAGATTAACACAATTGCCTTTAAATTTTTTTTACTTTTTTTTTTGAGACAGGGTTTCTCACTATGTAGACCAGAATATCCTCCAACTCACAAGAGATCTGCCTGCCTCTGCCTCCTGAGTGCTGGGATTCAAGGCATGCACCACTACTGCAGCTGTCTTTTAAAAATATTATAAATTAATTTATTATAAATTTATGTATGAGTATGCATGTATATGGTCAGAGCAACTTGAGAGAGTCGGGTCTCTCTATTATATGAGTCCCAAGGATCAAACTCAGGTTGTAAGGTTTTGCATAAGGTGTCTTTGCCCACTGAACCATCTCACTGGTCCCACAAAAATAACTTTTAAGAAGATCTTTTGGGCCAGGCGGTGCATGTTTTCAATCCCAGCTCTTGGGAGATAGAGGCAGGCAGATCTCTGAGTTTGGGGTCAGCCTTGTCTATAGAGCGAGTTCCAGGTCAACCAGGGAAACACACAGAGAAACCTTGCCTCAAAACAAACAAATAAATAAATAAAAATTTAAGAAAAAAAGATCTTTTAAGCTGGTTATTGAAGGTGGAAAAGGAGGGTCAGGCCAGTAAACTTGAAAACTGTTGGCACTGAGTGCCTCCTGTGTACCTGACAGTGAGACTGTTTTCCAGTAGTTGCTCTCATGTCAAAACAAACTAGCCTCAGTTTTTGTCCTTAGAATATCAGAAATAAATCAATAAGCCATGTTTTTGCTGGGTTTATTTTATTTTGGATTGGTAAGCAGGATCTGGAATTAGTGCTGCTTTGTTGAATATTTATTATAATGATAGACGTTTGTTGTAGTTGAATTTGTCCTTAGACTATATGCAATGCCATTTTGTCCTGGACCCAGTAATGCAAATATATTTTGTTTGCTAATATGGTACTGGAATGTATAATATTTTGCCACAATGCTCATATCATAGTGAGTTTTCTTGAGATTTTTTTTATAGGTTTGATAAATCTGCAGTAGTCGTTGTTTAATTTTATGGCTCCCTGATCAGTATGAGGTTGGTTTTTTTTTAATACTAATAATTTTCTCATTAAAATAAAAAGATGATCTTTTGTTGTAGGTACTTGTTTTCCAATTGTACCCGCCCATCATTTCTTCCACACTGCCCATGAAATATAGTTTCCACATGGTGCTTTATTTCTTAGAACCTCTCCTTTTTTCCTACTCCAGTGTGACCCGTTGTTCCCTAAGCTTTCCTGTTTCTGTTCTCTTGAATGCTCCCCTTTGTCACAGCTTCCTAGGTTCTTTATGTGGTTGTTTCATGCTTCGCATGTTTACTTTGGTAGGACATGGTCTTCACTTGAGATACTGTGGTGGGGCTTTCTCTGTGGGAGTGCTGAGATATGCCCTCAGTCCTTTTGTTCTTTGATTTAACCAATCCAATGTTTTGTTCTTTAGCTCACAGTCATGGATTAGAATTCATGGCTCTATACATGCTTTTCAGTACTTCATGCTTTGTTTAATAGTCGACTATTGCCAGATTTCTCTGGTTACTGTCCCTTTGTGGGGCCACTTTCCTACTGTGGCAGACTGTAGGATCTTCACTTTGTTTCTGTTTCTGAAATTTCACACTGAAATGGTTGTGGCTTGAATGTGAAATGTCCTCTGTAGGCTCATGTGTTGAAAGGCTGTGGAACCTCTAGGAAGTGGGTCACGGGAGTGAGCCCTTTGGTTCCATACATTAACCTCACTTCCCTTTTCCGTTGCTGTCTCACTGCTAATGTTTTTGTGTCACTACTTCATGTCCCGCTGCCCTGTTCTCACTCTCGTGGGCTGTATCCCTTGAACTAGAAGTCAGAAGAGCGGCTTCCTTCTCTTCAGTTGCTTCTGGTTCGTGGTTTTTTGTTGTTTGATTTTTGGTCACAGCAGTGAGAAAAGCAGTGCAGTGTTAAAATGGTGTTGCTTACGATGCTGCTCTTACTCTCTTGGATCTCGCTTGCTTCATTTCATTGTGGAGGTTGGTGTGTTTCAGTTGTAGAAAGGTAATCCCTGGCAATTTTTTTCTTGTTAGACCACAATCAAATGTTAATCCTTTTGAACAATTCTTTTCATGCTGACGTTTATTTTTTCCTTTTCTGAGGTTTCCTTAGTTTATTTCAGTTTTTATGCTTAGTCCATTCCAATGTTTCTCTTTTTTAAGGTGTATTTCATTTAGAAGCTCCACAACTCTTACAATCCTGGTTGCATATTCTCAAACATCTTTATTTTGATACCTTTGAGGATGATAATCAAACTTTTTCTCCCCAATTTCTTTCTTGTATCATCTCTTTATTGTCATTATTTGATTTGTCCTTTATATAATATCAGTTCATTGAGTATTTAGTTTCGTTGTGTTTGATGTTTGTTACTAGGAAAAAGCAAGTTAGATAGTTGATAAATAGCGGTCTTGGGGGGAGTAGAATAGTTCTGGTGAGCTAGGTTGTTTTTTTTTCCGTTTGCCTGCCCGCACTCCATCCTCCCTCCCTCCCTCCCTCCTTCCTTCTCCCTGCTTCCTCTCCCTGCGCTAGGAATCAAACCAGGGCCTCATGCATGCATGCCAGTGAAGCACTCTTACATTTTTGGTTGTGATCCTAGTCTTGGCTGAGCCATCACTTCAGCCCCACAAAGCACTGTTACTTTGAGCTATACATGGTTACCCTGTTACATTTTTTGAGAATATGCCAAATGTTATTATTTGGAAATCTTACCTCTGATTTTTGTTTGTTTCTGTTTAAAAACTTTTTAGGTTTGTTTTATGTGTATGATTATTTTGCCTTCATGTATATATGTGCACCATGTATATGCCTGCAGGTGGTCGTGAATTGTCATGAAGGTGCTGGGAATGGAACCCAGATCTCTGCCCTCTTAACTGCTAAGCCATTTTTCCTCTCCTGACCTCTTGTGTTTCTTAGTGATTTAAGAATAGAAAATTATAATTCTCCTGACAACATTGGAGAACGGGACTATAATAGAGACTTTGGATCTCAATAGCAAGTATATATAGATTTTTAAAAATTCCTCATACTGATCCGTTTGTGAAAATTACAAAAATGATTATGATGATAGTGGGGGATAGATAGTATATCTGTGAGATCCCCTCCCCTCCCCTAATGATTAAAAATTCTGTCTTTGAGGGAATGGAGTTAGGCAAGAATGTGAGATTCTGCTTCTCCAAATACAGGGATTAAGTGTTTGTGGGTGTGTGTGCAGGTGCACTTGGAGGTCAGAGGTCAAACTCTGGTATCTCTCTCAAGAGTTGTATTTTCAGTTTGTTTTTTCATGGTGGGGGAGGAAGGAGAGAGAGAGGGAGAGGGAGAGGAGAGAGAGAGAGAGAGAGAGAGAGAGAGAGA
>LOJH01040860.1:0-14522 GCA_001685095.1 Ellobius talpinus
TGGATGCTCACCTTCCTAGACCTCGATGGAAGGGGGAGGTCCTTGGACTTCCCAAATGGCAGGGAACCCTGACTTCTCTTTGGACTGGAGAGGGAGGGGGAGAGGGAGGAGTGAGGGGAGGAAAATGGGAGGAGGTGGGGAGGTGGGAATTTTTAATATTTAAATAAATTACTAAAAAATTGGTTCAAACCTTTTCATCTAAGGCAATTTTTCTTAAGCTGAGCAAGATGTTGATGCAGGTGACTCCAAACCTCACTTTTTTTTATAAATACCTCCTTATAATATGGAACTGTAAAAGGAATGTAGACAATTCCCTTATATGTTCTACTCCAACATATTTCAAGATTTTAGTGAAAGAGCACAGAAGGTGAATCATAATACTCTTCAAATAAGAGGCAGGAAAGTGTCAAGCTCACAATTGTCAAATTGTCACTGTCAAGCTGGAGTAGCCTAAGGAGCCTGGCCAAGGCACTGTGGGTGATGTGGTGGTTTTTTGTTTGCTTTTTGTTATTGTTGGTGTTTTTGTTTCTTTCTCTTGTTAAGCTCTCTCTAGGGTTGTTGAAAGTTTTACAGATTGGTGATGTGGGATTCCCCTCTATATGCTGTGAAAACCATTGGTTAATAAATGACTGTTTTGGACCTATAGAAGGGCAGAACTTAGATAGGTGGGGGAAACTAAACTGAATGCTGAGAGAAGAAAGGCAGAATTTAGAGAGAAGCCTTGTAACTCCATCAGAGACAGACATCAGAACTTTAGCCAGTAAGCCACAGCCACATGGTAATACACAGATTAATAGAAATGGGTTAAATTAATATATAAGAGCTATCCAATAAGAAGCTAGAGCTAATGGGCCAAGCAGTGATTTAATTAATACAGTTTCTGTGCAATTATTTCAGGGCTAAGCAGCTAGGTACAAACAAGCGGCCTTTCTCCTACAAATCAGAACAGATTCAAATGGCTCCATGTGGTGTTTTGAAACTTATCCTAACTGTAGACTAAGTTATCTATCTGTAAATCCAGAAGCTTCAGCATTTCCTCAGTTTCTGGATCTTTCTCAGTGATCTCTTAATCTGGGCCTGAAACTTCAGAAAAATAGTTATCTCTTCCCGCTCAATCTCTCTTCCTTCTGCAATTTGATAGCAATGTCTCTCCCAAGACCTCTCTAAATCAGCTTCAGTGGGTGTATGAGATAGCCTACTTCATAATCTTGGTGTGAACAAGACCTATGTTGGCAGATCCTGGTAAAGGCATTGTGGTTTGAATGAGAGTGACCTACATAGGCTCACATATTTGAATGTTTGGTACACATTTGGTGGAACTATTTGGGAAGGATTAGGATTAGGAAGTATGGGTTGTTGGAGGATGTGTGTCACTGGGAGTGGGCTTTAAGGTTTCAAAACCCCACATCATTCCTAGTTAGCTCTGTCTCTTACTTACAGAAAAGGATGTAACCTCTCAACTACTACTCAAGCATCATGCCTGACTGCTTGCTGCTATATTCAACACCATGATAGTCATAGACTCTGTTGCCTTTTGGGACCATAAGACCCCAGACTAAATGCTTTCTTTTTATAAGCTGCTTTTGCCATTGTGTTTTGTCATAGCAATAGAAAAGTAACTAAGACAAATGGTGAAACTAGAATATAGGTTCTTACAGACAAAAACAAAGGGACAGAGGGCAGGTGAGTCTATCTTTTTGTCATGTGAAGTTGTTCAGTAGGCTATCACTCTGTCTCATTTTTGACGCTATATAAGATTTCCAACATGACATCTAAAACTTTTCCATAAACATATTGCTGTGAGAGTTGAAGCTACAGTTAAGACCACCCTAAGTATTGTTGGCTTGTTCTGGCCTTTCTGATTTGGCAATTTCAATTTGAGTGCACAAATTCTCTAGTAGTCAGGGGGAATAAGTACTTTTCTAAATATCTTTATAGAATGGAACTAATACAGAGAGGCTTGAAGATGCAGTTTCAGAAACTATATCCATTCATTCATTGCTTTTAAATTCTTTCCTAACATGTAAATACTGTCCCTGTGATTGTTCCCTCTGTAGCAGCTTTTCAAAGATACGTTTTCCACAAGTCTTATTTTGGGACAGAAATACCTATATTATCACCACCACACAAAACAAATTTAATCATGCTTCTTTTTGATCGACCATTTTTATAAAGTTTTCAATTTTGTACACATCGTTAGAAGCATATTGTTAAATAAAAACTCCTGGACCTCATACTTGCCTTATTGCCATGCAATTTCAATTGTGCAGATTTAAGGTAAGATCCAGGAATATATACATTACTCTGATACAAACTTCAGATAGACCAATGCTCATAAACCCGTATACAATTTATTCAAGGAACCACTTGATTGGCTCATTAGGGACTTCTAGCTACATCACTGAATTTTTAAGACTGGCACGCTCTGAAATAGATGCAGAAGAAAGTTGGGAATCTGATCACATTTCCAAGCTTAGGTGAACTCATGGACTTGGACATTCTTGACTAGGGTAGCAATGCAGAAAAACTTTGAAAACACATTAAATACAACTAGATGGGATTGTAAACTTAGGAGAACTGAGCAGAAAGCAAAGGGCTGTAAAATAAAATCATGGAGCCTCTTAAGAATCTCAATTTTGGTTTCATTCTCATATTGACTCCAAGAACTTATATGTAAGTAGCATCTTAACAGACATGACAAGCAAGAAATAATCAAAAGGCATTCATCAAAAAAAGTATGGCTGGAGCTCAAGTGTGAGATGCTTTGTGAACATCCATGCCCATAATGTACAACAGTCCTCCATTCTCAGAGTGAGGGAATGGTTTATAATAGAAAAGTTAAAAAAAAAGCAAGGAGCACAGCAGAAACTACATGTGTTAGCTAGGGTACTTGTAGGGGGGTTTGTGCAGAGAAACAGAGGAGGCCTTGGAGAAGGATACTTCTAATTGAGAAAGGAAATAATTCCACAGTATTAAGTGCTACAGCACACCAGACCCTAGGCAGAGGCAGCCCAGCCCAATAACACATACCATATGTTTAATTAGGAGCCCAAGGTACCTGGTACCCTTGCTCACAGACAATGTTACTTTTCAGAAGCGAAAAATTGTGCAAACCACTTGGGGTTTTTACCTTGTGACAAACCATGGGACGAGAGACTGCATCATTTCCCCCAGCAAGGGCTGGTTGATGTGTTGAGCCTCGGTTCAACTAAATGTTTCATTTGAACCAACTAAATATTTCATTTGAACCAACAATCAAGAAGTGAGGACATTTAAAAGGAAGAGTTTGTATTGCTGCCTGGGCCATTAAAGCTACTTTATTAGAAACCATCACAAATAGAACATAATTTCATAGATTTTTTTTCATGATGCTCCTCTTGATATATCCCTCAATTGAATGACTTTAGATTTTCTGGTGTCTTTAAAAGATACCTCCCTCTAGATTTATAGCTTTTATATTTATAACTAAATCACACACACACACACACACACACACACACACGTCCTTATTCTTAAACTCCTCTGTCCTATGTGTCATCAAGTCACATACACAGGGCAGTGATTGCTAATCTTCTAATGAAGACTAGTCTGATGTAGTATAATAAGCACTGGAGTCTAGTTACCAGATACATATGAGGTCAGTAGCATTACCTTTACAATCAAAGAGAGCTGTGTTCTCATTTCAGATCCACCACTTATTATTTGTCTGACGAATGAGTCGCTTAACCACTATGTGCTTCCATTTTCTCATCTGTAAACCAGGTGTTAAGCCAGGTTCACTGGGATTCTCTAATATTCGGTGAGGTAATGTATGTCTACTGTTTAGATCAGAACCTATTTAGCATTTTAACATTGTCACTGATACCACTCCTCTCCAGGATTCTTTCCATTTTAGCAGGGATGTTCTAATAACAGGACATCTAATAACCCAAGTCTTCCAGGGTACTGGTTGGGGGTGGAGGGCAAGCAATAAGGGCAGTAGAGCTTTGAACTGTGATTCCAGCATACGCAGGATAGAAGTCATCACAAGTTCTAAATCTTTACACAATGGTGAATTAAAGCAAGCCTTATGTGTTTCCAATTAATGGTCCACAAGATGTGGTTGTACTAAGGCCAAATGATCTCTTCTATAAGAAAGAAAAGAAAATGGTCCTAAAGGAATCAATCACAAGGTGGGAAGGTTCTGGTCCTTTGTATTGATCAGTGTGCTATTTTTGGCATTTTGTCCTCACAGTATGTCTCTGTTTTTCACTCTTTGCCAGAACCCAATTCCAATTAGGAGTTCAACAGTAGGAATACTGCTGCACAGAATAAAATAATTGTGACATGTTTGTTTTAAAGCTGATTTTTATTTAATAAACCATCTGTTGTGGATAAACTGGAGCCTTATAAAAATTCCCTATTGATAAATCAGTAATTTAAAAGGTCCAAAGCAATATCTATGTGCAGATAACCCAAACACTAATGGCAAAGAAAAAATACATATTACCATGTCAGATTAAATGTACATCAAGTAATTAGGCATCTAATTAAACTTTCACTCTGGGCAGTCAAGGAATGTACTAAATCTCATTTATCTGTGTGGTAAACTGGTGAAGACCAGCACATTATCAGTAAAGAATTAACATATAAACATATAAGGACCAAAATTGATGAAGAAACATTCTATTTTCAGACAAAAGACATTTTACCCTTAAGATTATCAATGGCACCTTAAGGATGAAAAAGCATGCCAAATACAGAAAATCAGAGAAAATGACAAGGGTTATCAGAGGCAGGTACTTATTTAGAGACAAAGAAGTAGATGTAATTCAAAGGGCCAAGCATTCCAGGTATGAAGGATAAGTCTAGAGGTACAACAACACTGTAAAGATGACAGTTGATAATGTATTATATAGTGGACATTTCCCAAGAGTAGACTTTGCATACATTCACTTGACTCACATACCCACACTAGTTATATGGGATGTGAAATATGTTGATTTGCTTATCCCTGGTAATCACTCTGCTATGTGTCTTCACATCAAAGTATGATGCTGTAAGTTATAGCTATATGTAAGAAAAAAACCCAGGGCACAATAATCTAGGGCACAGATATTTCTAGCATGATATTAAGAGTGAGTAATCTCTGATCACTAATTTCTACTTGCCTTGTCATATCTCTTCTAACCTTGGCTTGAACTGATAAAAATTATGTCAGTCAATAATGAGAAAAGTGGTAAAGATCCAGAAACATTTAATTTTACCATAGCTAGCAAAACTCATAGCCTTTCTATTCATGGCATCTAAGATGCTGGGGTACTAAGTGAAAGCAGAATGAGACAACACAGATTGACCTAGAAAAATCTATGAAAATAATGTGGACATGTGCAAAGTACTCATTAAAATGTCACCCTCCACACTTCAAGCCTACTTCAGGCAAGAGGTTTTTCCAAAGCTTTCGTAATCTGCACTTCCCTGGTACCCTTGCACTAAATGTCAATCCTCCTAAACATAAGACCAAGAGGTGGTAGGACAGAAGACCACAATAGCTGATAGAAACTATCTTGGTATCATATTCTCCAGTTTTTGTCCATTACAGTCTCTGATACCGTAATCTTTTCTACTTTTGGAATGGTGGTTCTTGCTTCATCTGTTGACTCTCAAACAAGACCTTACAGGACACTGCCTTTGCCCCAAACATTAAAAATCCCAAATTTTGGTCTTTTATGTATGTGCCAAGCTAGAGAAATATAAATTGAAATTTTCCCACCAAATTTGTTTTCCTAGGGATACTGTGGAATCCAAACTATAGATATATGGCATAGAGATATTTGCTCAGTTGGACAGGAGAGAAGAAACAAAAGGCAGTCATAGGTGGATGGTTGTTTATTCAAGACTTCCTAATAATTAGGATCCTGGTAGAGACTGGGAGTGAGAGCAATGTTTATGAACTCAGGGAGTGGTTGCTCGTTAAGGTCTTTATGTCCTATTCCTAGTTTATGGTTAATTCTACATGCATATCAGACTTTTCTTTTTGTCTTTGTAAGTACAGTTTCCTATACTCCTGCCTCAAGTTCCAAAATGCTGCAATTACAGGTGTATACGATCATTCTTTTTCAACATTCCTTTTTTTGAGGAGGACAGGAGTATGTGCGTATCTGTGGGAGTGAAAGTTCATGTGGGTATGCATATTGGGAGGGATTCATGCATGTGTGTACATATGCGTGGAAGCAAGAGGTCAATCTCAGGAACTTTTCCTCACGAGGTTTCCTTTTTGCCTGGGACAGGGTCTTGCATTGGGTTAGTTGATTAAGCTAGTCTGGCAGGTTGGCAAGCCCATGTATCTGTCTACATCGTCTTTGCTAGTAGTGGGATTCAATTAGGTGCCACCATGCCTGGATTTTCTTTACCTGGGTTCTCCATATCAAACTCATGTCCTTATGCTTTCAAGGTAAACACTTTTGCCTGAGCTATTTCCCACTCCCTAAAGTTCTCCATGATCAACAGTCAACAGTATTATTATAAATAATACTAGAATTAATGATTATAGTAATTATTAAGGTGATATATGTCTTTTGAGAGATTACATATAGGCTGACATCTAATTTAGCAGCAACAAAAATAGAGGATATGCTAGGAAATGAAAAACAATGACATTGAATGCATTTTCTATTGTCCATCAAATTAAGCCCAGTGTGGTGCATAAAGAAATAAAGAGGTGCTCTGAATTACATGCATTTCATCAAGCACCATGTGAGCCACTTTGTCCAATTCAACCTCTAAAGCAAATGCCAACTAGAAATCCCCTCATGCTTCTTCAGAGTGGCTGAAGCAATGTTTATATGTCCAATTCAAGAGTGCATAATGTCAACAGCCAGATTCCAGTTGCTCTTCTCACTGCCACTACATTTTGGGCTTTCAAATATTTAATAAATATGCATGTTTGGGCCCAAGCAGCAGTTCTTCTAGTAGGCTTTTCTCTGCTAGGCTTTCATCTTGTAGATATAAACAAAAATCAAGGTGTAGGCTCAGCTATGCAGCCTATCAATCCCCTGAGTACCTGGAGACTAACTTGCAGTTGGCAGAGGTTTAATCTTTAGCTTTGGCAATCCTCAGGGTGTGTCTAACTGCTATGAACCCTAATCTTTAGGAGTACCAGCCACTTGGGTAAAGACACCTCCTCAGTGTTTTTCCTTATGATGTGATCTCTGCAGACTCATGATCACAGAGAAATCCAGAGAGTGTTTGTTTTCCAAGGCCAAAATAAAGAGAGTAGTATCCATCAGGAACCCAAGTGCTATTAATCTCAGGACTTTCCTTTCATTCGGAAGAATGCCCTTTCACTGGCTCCTGTTATTAATGTATAGAGCCAATTCAAAGCACATTGCTTCCGTGCCAAGGTTTCACTTTAGGATTTCTTTGTCTTTTCTAGCCCTACTCTCTACCTCATATCTGGATGAGGTCTGGAGTGGAAAAATGAAGGGACCAGGAAGGTATAATAAAGAAAGAAGAATCAATATTTTTGTACCTAAAGTCTACCTACCATGTGTCAAATGCAAACTCCATGTAACCTGCGTCAAAAATCTGAAATTTCAAAGTGCATTCATCCATTTAACTTCACTTCAACTTAACAGAATGAATGGGACATCTAATTAAAGTGAGGTACCATGCTAGACTGCATGACAGATGTGGTCTTTGGAGTTTAAAAGAAATTGAGAAAGCAAGTGAGAAAATGACAAAACTTAGAATCACAAGGGAATACAATGGGCATTCTAGTAGAACCACCAGGAAATAGAAGATTTGACAGGACAGACATCTCATGAAAGAGCCCAGAAGTCCCCCCTGGGGAATTTAGAGCATTACCAAGTGGCAGAATGCTAAGAAGTATGAGAGGAAGCAGCAATACAGTCCTTCTATGTCACTTCATAAATGCCTCCTTCAAAATGGAAGTCTTTAAAATACAGCTGGCACATGACTAGACTAGGCTCTGGTGTCTCTGTCTTATTATTTGAAGGGAAAAGAATATTCTTAAGGTCAGTGGCCATCTCTGACCCAGAAATCATAGAGCCTGAAGATGCCTACTCAGAAGTTCATCTTTCTGATAACTTTTCCAAGTTCTTATATTCTCCCAATTGAGGCAAAATAGACAAAGATCTCTACCTACAATAAATACCAGAAATCCCTGGAGGAACGTGACAGTGCCATTTACTTTGTCAGAACTTCAGAAACTGCCTCAAGGGAATGGGGAAAAAGATGGAGCCACCCAGGTCAGATTCTTCCAAACAGCCTCAGCAAAAGTTAAGCAAGAGGTGGAAACAAATGTCAGGCCACATTGGCTTTCATGGTTGGTCCTTTCACTTAAAGCTTGGATGAGGTACTTCACCTTTCTGGATACCAGTTTACTTAGCTGTGCAATAGAATTCATGGTACCACATCATTGGGACATTGGTTAACTTTAATGAGGTGATGATTGTATGATGTTAGGTTAGTGCCAGCTCCCTAAAATCATCTCCCTAAAGTCCTTCCAAATTCTGCTTATGGAACATGACTGGAGACTCCAAATAGCAAGGATGAATACAGAGGAGAGAAAAATAATGTTGACTAATGACATAGAGAGGGTCTATGTAATTTTATTGATTTAGAAAACTGTTTTTAAAAGAATGCATTAAGGAGAATTCCAGTAGGAGGCTGGGGCTGTGGAGCAGAGAAATCTGAGTGGGAGTAGCTGGAATATGTCTTACAGAAGAAGGCCTCATGGGAGTGGTGTCAGCTGACTGAGGGGTCAGGGAGCCATGCCCTCCTCCCCTGGATGCTTTGTCAGAGGCAGGAACTGAGAATGCAACTTGCAGGAATGGCATTACACCATAAACAGAAATCAAAGTGAGTCCGCTGGGTACGTAAGTACAGGAGAGATGGATTCTTGAGGTGGGTGGCCCCAGCGACCCAGACTTACCAGCTCAGCTACCATCCAGGCCCACCCTAACATCTACCCCATGTAAGACCTGCTGGAACTTTTGAAGGGACTAGTCCTTTGGAACAATACTGACAGGATTTACATGCCTCACGGAGACCGTGGAATATCCCAGAGGAGTTTAAGTGAGGATTTAGTGATGACGATGTACCAGAAATCAGAGGCCTTGAACCAGATTAGCAAATAGATATTTGCTAGTAAAAATTATTAGACAAAAATGGACACTATGTGACACAGCACAGCTCCCAATGCCACAAGTATGAATGAAGAGGTGTTTTAGAGGGTGGGAAAGAAAGAGAAGCTAGGAGGCATTTTTGGTTTGGTTTGTTCTTGGTTTTGTTTGTTTGCTTGCTTTGTTTTTCTTTTTGAAAATTTTGGGGGGGACACTGCTGGGGTAAGGGAAGGATATGGGGGACTGGGTGGTAAGTAGAATTAGGGTACATGATGTGAACTTCCCAAAGTAACAATAAAGAAATTATATTAAATTTAAAAAAAGTCTTCTGGAGCAACCAAAACATTTTATGAGTAACTAGAGAGAGAAACTTGACCCAAGGCAGTTAGTAAACACAGAAGAGCACCTCTGTGGTGACCAAGAGTGCTTAGGCTCTGAGGTGATTCTATGGCTGATAGGCTGTATTTTCTCCTTCAGAGTGCCTCGTTCCTCTCAGCTGTCCTCTTTGGAGTTAGTCATAGCTGCTGGGCTTGAGCATAAAGCTCCATGCCTCAAAGCAGATGGCTTTTGGGAAGGAAACCAACAGGAGAGCTTAAACCAAAGCTGCGTACAGGGGAATCTCTGCTAATATCTAACCAGTAACGGGTCAGAAGGGCTGAGATTGACAAGGCAATCTAGTGAAAAGAAATTTGAACCTAAAGGTGGAGATAGATCTGAAATCCAAGGCAAGGCATAATGCTTGTCGATACAGCCTGTATTTGTTTACTCTAGGGACCATCTGAGGTCTCAGAAGCAAAGTATCTACAGAAGACAGGCCCTACTTCAAACAGACTGAAGTCTATTTTCCAAGGGAACAGAATAGAAAAATTTGTTCTGCTTTATGGTTGCTCTTCTTTTGTATTTATTACTCTATGTTCACAATCTCTCTCAAAGTTCTTATAATAGATAAAGAATTCAAGTCCATATTTTCTTCATGCTCTAGACAAGTGGTTCTCAACCCATGGGTCATGACCTCTTGGGGGGTCATGTATCAGATATCCTGCATGTCATTTACTTACATTGCATCATAACAGTAGCAGAATTACAGTTATGAAGTAGCAATGAGCATAGCATTATGGTTGGGGGGGGTCACCAAAACATGAGGAACTGTATTAAAGGGGTCACAGTTTCTGGAAAGCTCAGAAGCACTGCTCTAGATGCTTCACAATGCATGTGGCAGAGATCCCATGCTTTTTTTTGCTAGACTAAATACTATGCCTTTCATTATGCTGTAATATTAGCCTTCCTTGTCTTGTGGCTATTATGAGATAGTCAATTGAGCCTAAGCTGAGATGTGGCAAGAAAACTTCCATGGCCCAGTCAAGTTGGAAAGCAGTGGAAAGACACTAGCACAGACAAGAAAGCAGCAAGAAGAGTGCAGACAGAGTGTGGTGGGGGAGATGGAAAAGAGAGGGTGAAGAAAAGAGTTATTCAGGAATACACGCTATGGCAGGTCCATGTACCAAATTCCCTAAGCCAGCAAGGTCAATTTAGAATTGATCTGGGAGACGGAAAGTTCTAATGAATTCGGTGCTTGTTTCTGCTTGCCATCAGTACACTATATTTTGATGATTGGTCTTTTGGCATAGGACTGGAAAATGCATAACTGTGAAGGCAGAAAGCATTGCACATATTAAACAGTGGTTGGCGCAACACACATTTAGTGTAGCTCACAAAGATCTGCATTTGCTCCATTTCAACCCACTGGACTGCTAGGTAATGGGAAATGGAGCCTGAATGTCTGGGCTGAAGGAGACGACACCCCCTGGATTTTTTTTTCTGAATCTCTATTTATCAAGCTTCCTGGCTGATGTGAAAATCCATACAGCAGAGACTACAGCAACATTTTTTTCTTTCTAAGAGAAAATACTCTTTTTCTTTTTTTTAGATAGCTCATCCTCTAGGCTGCAGACTGAACACATTTTTTTAAAGTCTAAGCATTAATTAGCAAGATAAAGAAATGTATCTTCCTTTGTTCAGAAAGAGAATTCTATTGAGCCTTTGACAATGAAGCTGTTTAAGGGACAGCCTGAGTTGCTGCTTCTGCACTGAGCTTCTGAAGAAGGAAGATAAAGAGCTCACTAGTGGAGGGCTCTGGCTTTGTGCCATTTGCTTGCTGTTTCCTCTGGACTTCGGTGGGAAGTGGTATCCTAAAAGTAAATAAAAGGTCCATGAAGGCCAAAATGAAGTCAGTGACTTGAAGCCAAACACCAGAATGCTCCACTGGGGCACCTAATTGACTCTGAGAGTGTTTGTGGGTTTTTCTTCCATTTTAGACCCTGCTGCTTCCCCCTACCATCAGCTGACAGATTATGGCCAGCCCACAAAAAGACAAGCCCCTCAGGAATTTAGGCAAGATAGGTTTCACATAGGCACAGAATATTCCTTGATTCCATACTAATAGTTTTTTAGGTCCCGATTAGTGAAAGGGGGGTCCAGCTTTTTTCATCCACACATGGTTTACTTTTGAAAACTGTCCTTGTTAAAAAGGATTGCTTTCAAGGCCACCTCCACTGGCTACTAAATATAGGGCTTGGGAAGTACTGTGTATCTCCTGACAATATGCCAAGTGCCAACCCCAGGCAGCCTCTGGATGTAATTCCAGTTCCCTTTCTTGAATGGATTATCCAGCAGAACCACTCAACTACAGTGTTTGTTGCCTTTAGGCCAACATTAGACAGCTCACTGGATCCCACTAAGCCAGCCAAAGCCTTTCTTTGTTTTATTTTATTTGGGGGAATGCTGGAACTTAAAAGCTTTCAACTATAACATGAAATATTGAGAGCAGATAATGCACAAATCATGAGTATCCTTCATTGCATTTTCACAAACTAAACATGTCCATATACCTGATTCTCAGATCAAAAATAAAATATTACTAGCATCTCACCCTCCAGAGTTTACCAGTTCCTATTCAAACTCTATCACCCAAAGGCAATTACTATGTTGACTCATACCAGTGCTGATTGACTTTTATCTTTTTGTAAATTGAATGAAAATAGCCCCTATAGGGTCATAAGGAGTGGCACTATTAGGAGGTGTGGCCTTGTTGGAGTAGGTGTAGCCTTCTTGGGGGAAATGTGTCACTGGGGGTAGGCTTTGAGGTTCCAAATGCTCAAGTCAGCAGCAATGTCAGTCTCTCTTCCTGCTGCCTACCTATCTAAATGTCAGAATATAGTCTCCTTCACCAGCACCATGTCTGACTGCATGTCTCCCTGCTTCCTGCCATAATGAGAATGGACTAAACCTCTGAACCTGAAGGCCAGTCCCAACGCAATGTTTTTCCTTATAATAGTTAGCATGGTCCATTATCATCATGATCATAGTATCTCTTCAGAGGAATAAAACCCTAACTAAAACAAGTACTATACACTCTAATTTCTTGTGCTCATCAATGTTGCATTTTAGATGTTCATTCAAATAGTTAAACACAATTTTGCAATGTTAATTCTTCTGCTTATTTTCCATTCAAACAAAGTAGTATAATTCATTTATCATTTCTATTGAGAAGAAAGTGTTATATTTCTATTATTAGATCTCATAAATAGGATTACTACAAACATTCTAGCACATGTATTCTGAAGAACATATGCATTTTCTCATGGACTTTATTTTCTGATCTCTGCCAAGCTCATAGCTCTGCTTGATTCTAAATCTCATTAGATGCCAACTGACAGGACTAATTAATTATTGTGCTTTTTAAATACCAAGGACGGCGAACAGGACATAGGGTAGTCTTCGTGTTCACATCCTGAAATATCTGTTCTACTTGAGTGTGGGGCTGACCTCTAACTTGGATCTAAATCAAAGATAACAAAGCTGACAGCTGTCACTCTTGTGATTAGGCTGCATTCTAGTTATATGGAGCAACGTGGATAAGATATCACTACCATGAAAACACTGGCTGAAAAGGGTCTATAGAGAAGATCACATGACAAGGATCTGCACTAGCCTCTAGCTACTAAAAGCAGCATCTAGTCTATAACCAGAAAGGAACAGTAAGCCTGAGTGTAGGAGATACAGTCTTTCAGGGATGTGAATGACTTTGTGAGTAGATCCTTGCTAAGCAGAACTCTGAAGAAGAGCACTCGAGAGATCTTAGGTAGTTGAGGCTGCCTTCAAACTCTTTATTATAGCCGAGGCCGGCCTTGACTAATTCATTTTCCTAACTACACCTCCTGAGTATTAGGAGTACAGGTGTGGACTCCCACTCCCAGCAAGTAGCTGACAAAGTTGTGGATTTGTAAGAACATTGAGGCATGCAGTTTTATACATCATATGTTACTTTGAGACTATAACTAAATCATTAAAATGCATTGATAGTCTGTAAATCTTGGATTACTAGCATAAGTACAGTCCATAATTACTAAATAGGGTCTGGCTACTTGTGATTTTAATAGACCTTTGGACTATTAAGTCTATCTGATGCTACTCTTCACATGGTAGCACAAGACCTAAAGGAAATTTGTTCAGGACCTTTTAAAACTATATCCAAAGCTTTGGTCTGCAAAACCTATAATAAATATATACTACTCACATCATTAATCTTAGGATTATTTTCATTTGGTAAATCTAATTTCTTTTTGCTCCTTTAACTTATTACCATTAACCTATTGCTTGAAATAACTGACATCTATTATCACACAATTTGGAAATTTCTAAGTCCTAAAACGAATGTACTGGATGGATTATACTTCTTCTGGAAACTTTTGTTCTTGCTTCTTCCAGCTTCCTGAGGCCACTTGTATTATTTCTTTGGCCTCTTAAGCTCACATCACTTCACCCTTCTTCAAGGCCAGAAGTTAAAAACAAAACAAAATAAAACCTTCAAACTTTTATCTCTCTAGTAATCTCAGATTCTCTTACCATGCCTCCTTCACTTACTCTGCTGTTCCCACTTCTGCCTTATCAAGACCCTTGTAATTAATTATGTGAGGTCTCACCAGATAATCCAGATCATCTTCACATCTCAAGGTTTTCAACTCACTCATATCACTAAAACTTGTTTCGTGACATAAGTTCATACAGATTATTGGATAGTATGCAGGCATCTGGGGAATAGGGTACATTGTACTATATATTCATCAAGTGTCTAGGGAATAATTTTCCCCAAATGTTATTTATCCCATTACATCAAATATTAGGTTGTAGAAATTATCTAAGCAACTCACTATAAAGCCCCGGTTTCTACTAATATTAATATATTACTTCACCAAACCATTTAACACTTTCTATATGTTCATCTTGGAGGATTTCAAAGAACTCTTGTAGTGATAGGGGCCGCGAGCTGGCCTGATTTTCATTCTGTCCGGCTCCCGCACGGCTAGCTTATACCCCGAAATAACAACACACAAATTG
>LOJH01040861.1:0-14522 GCA_001685095.1 Ellobius talpinus
CTGACTGGCTGACTTGGCTGACTGGACTTTTCACTTAATTAGCATGAGGCAAGGGAGGGGGGCTTATCTCTGGAGGCCAGATGTCTGACTCATGACAAGTCCTAACTTGTTTGTTCCTGACCATGACATCCTGGACAAGCCCTGGACAAGCCCCGGCTTGTTTATTTCTTAAGCCTTGTAATGTGGCATTACAGCTAATAGCATTAAGAGGGGTATCTTTCAATTTTTCAGACCAAGAAGTACTCCCTGTCATTTGTATCAGGCCCGGCTCTAGATAAGCACACATGAACCAACTTAGTTGTCTCTCAGCACCATAGATAGCCTCGTTTTTAACAATGGGAAATTGAGGCACAGAGAGTTACATAATTTATCAAAGCCCATCCAAAGTGGATGGAGCCAGCAATCTTATTTACTTTTCTCAGTACTGCCCATGGGCCACCACATGGGTCTCTCAGTTTTATGCTGGGCTATTCATACTGTTTCCAGCTATTGCTAATGGTTTTCGCAGGAAGCTCACATTTAGAAGCTGAAAAGTATTCACCAGATCATCAAATTTTCTCACCCCAAGAACTAATAAAACTATGTTCCCTATAGCCTTTTTTCCAAAAGTAATTTAGTCAGCTTTATTAAGTGAAATTTATGTGCACCCCATTTAATTGATCGGATTTCTGCCACTTTGCTTGGAATACTCATCTACAGAACTCATAAACCTGACTAATAACATGGCCCTTCACTATTATAAAACCATTTCTCTTTATTAAGTTTTTTGTTCCTTTTTTCCATTAATGATATAGAATGACCTGAAATAATTCTTCTTCTTCTAATGAGTCATGCTGATTTCTCATTTTATGAAGGCCAGAGAGTCTACTGTGGCTTTGTAGTACATAAACCATTGTAAACAAGAACATATTTGTAGCTGTGCAAACACATCTTTCTGACACTCATTGAAATGGGTAACTAAAGTCCTCTAATGTGCAGGTGTCAATCATATTTGAAAACATGGTAATTAGACATTAATGGAGCCCTTCTTTTGTGCAAGGCAATAATGACTTGTGTATTTCCAAACCAATATGAAGTAGTAACCCAGCCAGCAAGGACTTTACAAGTTAACTGAATTGTCACACAGATACAGTGAATCTACAGTACAATAGATGCCCGATCAGGGATGGAGACACTGCTGTCCTACCTATGTTGTCTTCTACTGCAGAGAGGTTAGAGAACAAGGAATCATTTTACTGTCAAATGAGACTTTTAGGATGAAGGGCGGTGGAGCTGGTTCCAAAACCAGACATTGGACTCAAGACAGAAAATTACAAGGAAAGCATTTGTGGTGGGGGGAGAAGCAATCTTTATAGCATTCCTACATGGGTGGTAAAGCAGCTCTTTTATCTTCAGTAGACAAACAGAGGAGGTTGGTTTTACTTTTGTGAGGTTATGTTAGGTGAATGAAGGAGCTGCAGAAAGCCTTCAAGTAGTTGTTTGCGTTAAGAACGTCAAGTATGCCCTGATTTAAGTGAACTCAATTTAATTTGTGTGAACTATTTATTCAGGCCATTGTTTCTTAACCTTTATTGATCCTTGGAACTGGAAAGTCTTCCTTTGAAGGAGATCCAGCAGGGTTCCTGCCTCTGCCGGTCTGATGCTGTAGTGTTTCCTTCCTGCCCTGATTGAGGACAGGCAAAAACAAACCTAAAGATGTTGCCAGTGTTCTCTGAGGTATGAAATCACCCCCTGCCGAGCCCCTCTATTCTCATCCGGTGAACCCTCAGGGAATCCATTCCCTCAGATCTCTGTCCTTCCGCAATACAGACCATCAGGAAAGAATTTCTGGTCCCTAACCCAATTCTCGCATTTTGCCTGTGTCATCTCAGAGGGTATATGCCTGCCTTGTCAAGATGATTTAGTCTGCTTGGCAGGAGGCCGGACACCAATCTCTGCAGAATTTCTAGGATGTCCAGTGAAAGCCACTGAGAAATACAAATAACCTCTTTCCCCCTGGAGAAAAACTCTCTAGGCTTGTTCACTTGTCAACGTTGTACTCCTGTTTAGATTAAAAAGCGATTTCAATTGTAAATCCTGCTGGGGGGGAAGCTCGGCACTGGGAAGACAGCACAGCTGGTGCTTCTTGGAATGTAAATGATTCATCCTCCTTACCTGGGAGAGTCGGAAAGGGCTAGTTGGGGTGCTAAATCCTCAAGGTAACATTGCAAACCTAGTCACCGACATGGCAGTAAGGAGGGAAAGGCATACTAATAAATCACAGAGGCCTTCCTCCTCAGACTTGGAAGCCCTAAAAAATGCTGTTTACTAACTTGATTTTCCCCAATTTAGTAACAGGCAAGTTAGGTTATCCTGGGAGAGTGTCCTAAAGCCCAGCTAAGCGGAAGTCATCCTTTATACACATTTTAGACGTCAGACTTGTGTCGCTCATGTATATAGTTCATTTATCAAATAAAATATTTTGACTTCTCTAAAAAATGCTTTTCCTTGGGAACCAAAAGGTTAGCCTGGGAGCCAGAGCCATCTGTCCAAGCGTAGTCTGTAGGAAACACAGCGTTTGATTGGCTGCTTGGTGGTAGATACTTTTTTCTTGGAGTTTCTGTTTTCACATTTGGCTTTATATTGCATAATTTATTTTAATTCAGATTATCTTTCTATCTGTTTTAAATTTATCCTGGGTTTCGCATTATTCTGGAATCTCCTCGGCTTCTCTGACAGCCTGTCTTGGATGTTCATTATCAGGCTTATAGTTAACTAGTAGTTTTAGGACATCTGTTTTACCCTCTGAAAAGAGGTTCTTCTGCTCTTACCAGAATGCCCATTTTCCATAATAATGAGATACGGATACAAATGACAGGGTCTGTCTGTGCATTAACATATATGTATACCCTCTCTTAGTCTCTTTAGGCTGCTGTGAGAAGGTCATCAGTAGAGAAAGTGATTTAAATAAGCAGCATTTATATCTCATAGTTCTGGACATTGACAACTCCAAGGTCAGTGTAGCTTCCCATCCTATGAGGATCCACTTCTTTGTCTGTGGACTACTCTTTTCTCTGTGTATGTCCTCACACAGTGGACTAGGTGAGGGAGCACCACCACCTTGTGACCTAATCACCTCTCAAGGACCCCATCTCTACAAACATACATGAATATTAGAATTTCAACATACTCTTCTGGGGGGAGCAAAACTTTCAGCCTGCTATCTGTTGTCTTAGCAAAGGCCATTGGCTGTGTGTTGCAAATGAGAATGTTTTTATACGTAAACTTAGGGAACAGGCATGTTTTGTGACCTAGCCTATTTTAACAGGCGATGTCATATGATACAAAATTAAAGCAAACATTTTCGTTGGCCAGGATTTTCAATTTTTTGTTTAGCTCTCCTGAGAGTAAATGTAGAGAAAAGTAAAAGAATTATACACACAGGCAAAGCAATCTGCTATGGAGGCATTTCAAGCTTTTAAATGATAATTAATTTTATATCTAGGGAGATTCCCTGACCCCCAGATCGTCTGTACGGATACATCTACAAAAACGTAAATTCTCTACTGAAAACTGTTTGTACAACTATAGTCTATCATAAAAATAAATAAATATACAAACACACACTGTAGTCTTTAGAGTAGGTCAGAAGGAAGAGGGAACATTCTAGCAAACAAAATCTTCGATTTCAGTTCAGTTGTTAAACTCTTTCTTCCATTAGAAGAACAAGAAGGGAAAGCATCCTGGTTATGGGACCCTTGAGCCCTGCAGCTCAAAATGCAGGCTCTGGTAATGAATCCCCGGCACTGCAAGCAATATCCAGCTTATGGTAGTGGTGTTCAGGGGCATTATGAACATACACACGATTCTGTCCTTTAGATGATAATGATAACATGAGAAAGTGCAAAGTCTTAAACACACAGTTGCCTTTAGTATACCCCACAGAAGAACATTTAATCCAAATGACTTTCCATTTCATTGTGCTTCCTCTGCAAACAGATTTGAATTTTATTTCCTTTGAAAAGTTGACAGGCTGTATCATAAACCAGATATTGTCTTGCATATATTACAAGTAACAAAAAAGTTATAGGGGCCTTCAAATGACAGAACAATTGAGAAATATATGATAAAGATAAATTTAGAAATACACAATGGAATTAAATTAGAAATTTCTGGAGAAGACCAAAATAAATACCTGTAGAGAAAATGTAGTCTGTACAGTAAAACATGGAAATACTTAGCATTATAGCTAATAAGAAAAAGTTAAAAGAATCAACACATCCTATTAATTATATGTTTGATTGATTTAAAGTGAAATCAAGAACTGGGAACATAGTTAGCAGTTTAATATCTGTCAGAATCCCATTCAAAGGAGACTAGAAGCATAGTCCCAGTTTTGTAGAAAAGAGGCTTCTAAGCAAGGCTCTTCTTACCTTCAGTTAATTTATTCTGTAAAGAGCTGGAGAAATGGCTCAGAGATTTACGGCACTGGCTGTTCTTGCAGAAGACCCTCCTTCAATTCCCAGAACCAACAGGGATGCTCATAACTGTCTGTATCTCCAGTTACATGGAGTCCAACACCCTCTTCTGGCCTTCATGAGCACCGCACATACAGGGTACATGCAGGCATGCAGGTGAAACACTCTCACACGTGACATAAAATTTAAAAATAATTAAAAGCTATTCTGTAAAGAATCAGCTCCCAGAGAAACTAATGGGGAATTAGGATGTAAAGCCAGGTAATGTCTGGAAGTCAGTGACTCAAGAATACAAATTGAGAAGTGCCTCATTTGAAAGCAAAGATATATTAAGACATTTTCAACTAAGTTCGTTCAAAGAAGGTCAGTTTTAGGATCTTGTTCTGATTTATGTTTTCTGAGTACATATTTGTTTCCTGAAACTATTTGGGAAATTGATTACTTAAGTGTTGGAGGAGGGCCTGCTTTGTTGGTTCCTAGCCGCTCAGCTAGCTTAGCCCAGAAATAATCATACAGAAACTGTATTAATTAAAACACTGCTTGGCCCATTAGCTCTAGCTTCTTACTGGCTAACTCTTACATATTAATTTAACCCATCTCCATTAATCTGTGTATTACCAAGTGGCAGTGGCTTACTGGCAAAATTTCAGCATGTCTTACTCTGGAGGCAGCTCTATGGCATCTCTCCCTCAGCCTTCCTTCTCCCAGCATTCAGTCCAGTTTTCCCCACCCACCTAAGTTCTGTGCTATCAACAGGCCAAAGCAGTTTCCTTATTCATTAACCAGCAAAAGCAACACATAGACAGAAGGATCTCCCACACCAACTTCAGTCATGTTTTCATTTTCAATGATTTTTAAATGTCTCCTTAAACAAATTGTGACTCTATAAGTCATAAGTCATAAGTCAATCAGAACATATAAACCATCAAGGATATTGCTTTTTGCTTTTTTTTTCTTTTTTGAAAAAAGGTTCTACTATGAAGTCCTAGATTTACTGGAATTCATTTACCACTATGCCCAACTCTATAGCAAACATCATGATATAAACTTTAAACATCTTAACACATTTAGACAATTCATTCAACATATGATGCAGTGATAATCTCCTTTTGAGCATAACCTGTTACAGACCCTTTCTCAATGAAGTTTCAATTTCTGTGATAAATGTCAGGGCCAAAATTAACTTAGGGAACAAAGGATTTATAAATTTTTAGAGTCTGTCACGAAGGGAAGTCAGGGCAGTAAGAAACTCAAGGAGAAACCTGGAGTCAGGAGCCAGAGCAAAGACCATGAAAGAATGCTGCTTACTGACTTGAACTCCATGACTTGCTCAACATACTTTCCTATAAAGCCAGCAGCACAAGCCCTACTCATAGTGTGCTGGGCCCTCCTATTATCATTATTAATCAAATTAATTCCCCATTGTACCCCCCTGGAAGCAATCTGGTGAGTATATTCTCTTCGGTAAGGATCCCTCTTTCCAGGTGACTCTAACTCGTATTAACAAAACTCTAACCACCACAAACCCTAAAGGAAATGAAGAAGCATTTGATCCAACAGTACTCTAAGCTTCACTAGTTAGTGGGTAAAATCTCATCTATGGAATCACACAGACCAAAGGATTGCATTCTGACCTTGTGGTAGTGGATACAAGACCTGGAAGCTAAATACATCCTTCAGGGTGTATCCCCAGTGACCTACTAATGAAAACCTGATGATGTTTTCAAACTATTATAGCTTAAACATTTTAGATGTGGCCATTTCTTCTGAACTAGAGGAGGGAGTGGACTTGTACTGTGGTGAGGAATCAGGCTTAAGGAAAATGTTCTAACGCCAGAGGTTGTTAGTAAAATTTATCTCCCAAAAAAGATATTTTTAGAGCTATGGCATGCAGCTGTCTCCTCTGTATGATTTGGATGCAGAGCTGACTGGAGCCAGGGGGTGAAATCTTTAGAATCCTCCTCTTCTCACATAATGGATGCAGGGATGGAACGCAGAGTTGACAACTCATAATAAAGCACTGTGGCAGAGGATGGGAAGGGTGTAATAGCAGGTCAAGGGAAACTCGGCTGTATGTCTATAAGGAATGCTGTATGTCCTGTAATGTGGGGAATTGGGTAGTTTTTTAAAACTTTAATGTGGGAACATGGAGATGACTATTTTTCCAAAAGCTGTGCTTAAAACCACAACTTCTTATTCTTACAACACTGTTGCATTGATGGCCAATGACACTTTAGCTAACAAGACGTGATTTGCGAGGACTTTGCACTTACCATTTGGAAGGCATCACAAAGTACATTTGGAAACTTGAACCTTAGTATTGTATATGCCATTCATTTCAGTAAAGGGCATTGTTAAGCACAATGAAAATAGGGGTTGATAAAACTGAGGCACATGGGTTTCACTTTTCCATGCTATCCATCAGCTATCAGGAGACTCTTCAGGAAAAGGCAAAGGAATCAAAGCAAATAATCATGGCTGTCTCCCATTAAGACATTATTTTTTAATGGGGGGCTGGTTTTATAAATAGGCTATAATTTGTTGAATTTGCTTTATATTTTTAAAAGAAAAAATAAGTATTGTTTTCAAAATGTTGAGTGATTCCTTTTTTAAGAAGCATAACTTTTCTATTAATTCCAATGAATAATTCTTGAATATTTTTACAAGATGTCCTATATTGCCAGCCACAAACCTGGTTTCTGTGTCTATCTAGATTTTCTATCTTTAGAATGCACCATCTATAACTAAACTTTAACAACAACAAAACCTGCATATATCTGACCACTTCATGTTGGGTAGGTAACCAGCCATGTGGCTTATCCCTGGTAGAGACTAATTCTGCCACAGCACTCATGTATCTAATGATACTAATCAAAGAAAAAGAGGCTATCAATAGGGAAGGTAATGTAATTATATTTTATTTTAAAATGTAAAGAAAAGTAATTTTAAAAGAAATGCCCTATTCTATAGAAAATTTTTGACAAATGCAGCCTATTATTCCATTCTTGTGTCCAGTTGAGAAGTTATTTGTGAACTGCAAAAGGATGAGTATGAAGAGAAACATTACAGAATGACATGAAAATACCTTCCTGGTGATGTGTTGAAATTTTTGGGCAGAAATGTCAATTTTTTTTCTTATTTATATAAAAATATTCCTATCTTGATATTGCCTTGTTGGAAGGAGGCCACTTATTCGTTTGCGGCAGCTCCGTAGCTCAGACCCAAAATAATCACACAAAAACTATATTATTCAACTCACTGCTTGGCCCATTAGCTCTACCTTCTTATTTGTTAACTCATACATCTTAATTTAACCCATCTCCATTAATCTGTGCATCACTATGAGGTCGTGGCCTACCAGCAAAGTTTCAGCACATCTGTCTCTGGTAGTGGCTCCATGGCTTCTCTCTGACTCTGCCTCCTTTCTCCCAGCATGCCATTTAGTTTTCCCCACCTACCTAAGTTCTGCCCTATCAACAGGCCAAGGAAGTTTCTTTATTCATTAATAGTAATCACAGCACATATCATTGCCTAGGGCTACAAGCACAGAAATTAAAATATTAATGAAACTACATAAAATATCAGCATTCAGCTACCAAGAGGAATGGTCCCTACAATAAGACTTTTGCTGGACCCTGTAAGACAAAGCCAGGAAAAATAAGGATTCCACTCTATTCCTTTCTCCTGCACGCCCCTCCACAAATCTCTGCAGCTTTACATCATACATCTCATATATCAGATCCAATTTTATTGTAGATATTGGAACAAGGGTGTTTCCACCTCTGGTTTAAGTGGCACATCTTCCTTAGAACTTCTGGAACACTATGTAACAGCCACAGTCCACATAAGCTTCATTTCCACCCACCCACTACCAGAAGACAGATAGCCTCAACTTTATAAATAGTTGGCATCTGGAAACATGTTTTCATTTATGAATATTGTTATGAGCTTAGCACCTACTTTGGGTGACATTTTGTAGAGTCACTGTACATAGAGCAGCAATCACAAGCGTTTGAGTTACGAGTGATGACCTTTTTAGGTTTGAGATCCTATCAATGTCTTAGTGTTCACATGAACACCGTGTAGTAAACCTGTAGTGTATGCTCCTCCACTAATGACATAAACTAAGACTAAGGAAATACACAGACAGGAAATGTGTGCCTGAGGGGTCACTTGAGAATGAAATGCAATGAGTGAGAAAGTAGAGTCTTAATGTTCTGAGTCAAGTTCTTTCTATTATGAAGTAAAAATGCCATTTCTTGTTATAAAAGTGAATAATTAAATACGCCTATGAAGAATGAGTGATGTTTATCATATGAGTGTCTCTCAGTTGACATTAAGACACTGCTAATACTGTGGCTATAAAAAAGAACAGTTCACACAGGAAATTAGAATTTGGGCATAAGTACTACCGAAACACATAAAATGACTATAGAAAAGGTTTTGAAGGGCCTTTATGTGTTCATCTGTGCTAAAGCACCATTCCATACCTTCCTAACAGTGAATGCCTTTAACATGCTTATCTCTCTGGATCTTTTCTAGTAAGACTGTGTTTCTCTAGCCATACTCTTGAATTTGTTTCCCTGTAATATTAGCTAAACCACTGTCTTAGGGTTTATACAGCTGTGATAAACATAAATGACCTGGCGAGGGGAGGGTTTGTTTTATCTCATAGCTTGTAGTCTGTTGTCTAGGGATGTATAAACAGGAACCCAAGACAGAAACCTGGATGCAGGAACTAGAGTGGAAGCCAGGAAGGGATGCTCCTTACTGGCTTGCTTCTTCATGAATTGCTCAGCATGCTTTCTTACAGCACCAGGACAGCTAGCCCAGGGGTGGCACTATCTACCCACACAGTGACCTTGAATCTCCCATTTAAATTACCAATTAAGAGAATGTACAACAGGCTTGCCAAGCTGGCACAGGCATCTTCTCAGTGAAACTTCCATCTTCTGCAATGTTTCTAGCTTGTGTCAGGTTGACATAAAACTAGCCAGCACAGATACTATTACTTTCCGTCCCATATGTGGTAGACAATCAGCGTATGTGTTTGGCATGTCTGGTAAGGAGCTAGACCCATGACCACTGGCATGTATCATTACAGTCCTCTGTGTGGCTCTATTTATTTCTAGCTACTGTTTTATGGTAACAAGTAAGCCAATGAGAAAAGTCAGGCATCTGATTGAAGTGCTGGGTTTTCTTGTCAGTTGTTTCTAATTAAGCACTTTGCTGACTGATATATTTACTACGTTCCCTCAATGTCAGATATCTACCTAATGTTTTGAATTAAGCAAGACCTGGAAAACACAGAATATATCTGCAGGGTAGAAGGAGGAATCTGCAGTGCAGTGTCAGGACAGGATGTCTCCAAGATCAGTCCAGCACATAACCTCCAGAAAAACAAATTGGGTCAGAGAATTGGTGGGAATCGGCAGTAGTGGTGAACATTTCAGTCCCTTTCTCTGTCCAGAATGCTGAGCTGAATTTCTGCAGTGCCTTTCAGCCTGTCTAATGGACTCACCTCAACAGAGAGTTGCAGGGCAAGGGTGTCTTTCTCCAACCAGGGGTGAATTTTACATTTATGTTCATTTTGCACAGAGGTACGCTGTACTACTCCTTGTTCTGTCACAGTGTGTTATATTGCAGTAGTACCACTTTATAGATTAAATAGCAATGATTTCAGGAGTTGTTTCTTGAATGGCACAAAGGAGAGGCTAAAACACAAAACCGACCCCATGTTTATGGATGTCGCCATTATGCACATTGCATGGTAGAGGTGTAATGGAGCCCTTTTCCCTGCCATGCAGAAATCCACAATTTGGAGGTCAAGATGTGGATTCCAACTTCAAATTTAGATATCTTTTCTAGATACTTTATAAGACTAAGAAAAGGCACACATACAACCTTTTTATTAAAAATGGGTCTCTCCCCCACTATTGAATCACGGACGGCTGATATGGTGATTGAAAACACCAGAGACATTTTTGGAAGCACAGAGGTGAATTATATGCAGTCAGTAATCTATGATAAAGCCAGAGATGACACGAGGGTGTGCTCTGAGAGGGCTAAGCTGATATGGATATTTGTGGAGATCTCTTGTGTTTAAATTGGTGCTAGAGAGGTTTTAGCATCTCCATAGGGTGGGTGTGCAGCCCGTCCTTCGATAGTCTTACCACAGTTACTTTATTTAACTGACACTTGGTAAGAGGCAGATTTCAAGACGCTGGAAGTTAATTTTCTGGTTTGACCTAAGAACTACGATCCTTTATTACTGAGTAGATGTATCAGTCTATTTTCGGCCGTTGTGACATCTGACACACAGCCACCTAGGGAGAGGGGATGGCTCCCTGTCACTCACAGTTTGAGGGTATACTCCATCATAGCAAATAGAGCATGGCAATGGGAGCTGAGGCAGCTGCATCTACAGTCGGGAAGCAGGGAGAGAGGTAAGGTGGTGCTCAGCTTGCCTTCTCTGATTTACTCAATCTGGGACCCAGCCCACGGAACGGTGTTGCTCACCTTATGCTCTGTTAAAGTTTTCTGGAAATACCCTCATAGACACACTCGGAAGTTTGTTGCCATGGTGATTTCTATTCTAGCCAATTGACATGAAAATTAACCCTCACACCATGGGAGATGAATGTGGGAGGGGAGTAAAACAAAGCAGGCAATAATAAAATCGATATTCCATTGTGAAAAATTAGACTTTGAGTTTAATTAGGTACTTCCTGGGTGGATACCAGCCTCCTCTATATATATTCAATCCTATGCATTAGTTTTTCACTAAGTTGAACTGCTACTGTTGTTTCATAGGAATTAGTTTTAAAATAAAACTTATCTCACCATAATCCATAGAAGTTGGTGATTGATAAGTGAATAAGTTGTTTTTGTTAGGGTTTCTGTTGCTATGAAAAAAAGGAAAAACCACCACAACCAAATCAGCTTGTCAGGGAAGAGCTTACTCAGTCTCACAGTCCATCATTCAGAAAAGTCAAGGCAGAAACTGGAGGCAAGAACCTGGAGGCAGGAAGTGATGCAGAGGCCACGGAGGATCACTCCTTAGCATGCCACTCATAACTTGCTCCTCATGGCTTACTCAGACTACTCTCTTATAATATGCAGGACCACCAGCCTAAGGGTGGCATGGCCCACAGTGAGTTGAGCCCTCCCATACCAATCATTAATACAAACAAAATAATGGCTTTTAGGTCAATCTAAGAGGGGTATTTTCTCACTTGAGATTTTCCCTATTCCAAACTGACTCTAGCTTGTGCCAAGCTAGCATAAAACTAGCTAGCATGTGAATGCTGTGTGTATGGATTCTAGTTAAAGCTAATATTTACAATCAATATCATACATTTTTATATATAACAAGGGAGTAATTTTGATATTGTGTGATGGTAATAGGGATTGAATCCAGGTCTGGTGCATGCTCGATAAGCACTCTAGCACTCAGCCATAACTAATCCCTCAAGGCATGGTTTTAAAGGCATTTCGGAATTCCCTTAAAGTACCTGTTATCTTCACTCATGTGTTACCAAAATGAGACCTTTCTTTTTTTATATGTTGTGCAAAGTGGCAGGATGGTGGGCCAAGCCCAACATCAGGCTTACAAGTGAGAAGGCTGAATTCTAAGTTGACTGCTGTTATGAGATATATTGCATTATAAAATCCTCTTCATAGCGCCCTGGAAATATGAATAAGAATAATACCTATGTTGCAGAAGTACCAAGGCAATTAAAGCATTTCAGAACATCTACCAAAGTATACAGAATACATATTCTGACACACAGAAGACATTTAATAAATGGGTTTCATTTTTGTCATTCGTACCATTTTATAATGTAACTTTTATCTGTAGGTCTTTATAATTCACTACTTATACAGATAACCAAAGAAAATGTAACCATTTCTTTCCTCCCTTGATTTCACTGAGATAAATCATCCTTGAAGCTGGGTATCACTGAAGGCAAAAGGAAACTGCCTTAACAAAAGTGGGATGCCAGAGTATGTTTTTTTTCTACTTTATTAAAGAAAAGAATTCTAGGTGGATACTTAATAGGACCAGTTATCAAATTTCATGATGGAAGAACTACATCCACTGAAGTTAAAGATGAAGGAATGTAAGTAAAGATGTAAACATGAATGCGAATGAAGAGGATTGGCAAATGTTCCTTATAAATCTGTGTGGAAGAGTGGCATGGCTTCAGAATTATAAGATGGGACATGAAACAAGAATTGAAATCATATCATTAACTTTTTAGGTCATGCAGGGCCTTGGCTATCGTCCATAATATATTATTCAAAATGATATGTACTCAGTATGATGAGATGTTTTGGGTAAGTGCTGTGCAAGCATGAGAATTTGAGTTCCGATCCCAGAACCCAAGGAAAACAGAAGCTAGGCATGGCTGTAAACATTCCTGTAATATCATAATATTGGGAGAGGAGACAGGGGGTCATGGAGAATTGTTAGCTTATTTCCTGTCTGGGGAATAAGGTAGAAACTTACAGAATAGAACACCCGATGTGCAGCACACACACACACACACACACACACACACACACACACAGAGAGGTGATACCCATAGCATCAGAATCACCTGTAGTGTATTAGAAACACAGAATCAAGCCATATCTAAAACTCATTAAACCAGAGCCTGCAGTCCTACAGGACTTGCTGATTATCCTATTGCATGCACAAGGTTCAGAAGCAGGCAAAATGTGAAGGTTTTTAAATCTACCCTCAATTAAGTAGTGAGTTTAAAGACAGACTCAGTTCCAGCCAAGGCCATTCCCATTACACTTACTTGCTAGTTTCAAATTTGATATGTATGTCATATTTTCACCTGATAAAAATGATAAAACATTCATTGAATCACTCATTAAGTTTGAGGAGAGAGCTGTCCAAAATCCCTCTGAAAAAAATCATACCTAATCTCATGTAATGGCTTAAACCAGCATATTGCACAGGAACATAAGTTTTTCATTCCCAATGCTTTTTCTTCATGTTTACATATCATGAGATATTCACTCTTACATTTTAATTGTGTAATGTATCATACATTCATAAGAATGTATAAAAGGGAGATGTGTAGCTTAAAGGATGGTTAACTAGCTGTGACAAACCAATATTCATCATCTTGTTAAATGAAGAAATTTGTAGCATTCCCACTATGACTGAGGACAAAACAAGGTTAACTTTTCTTCCTTCCCCAGTGTCGCAGTGGGATAATAGCTAGAGCAATAACTAAAGTAAATAAAACATATCCAGATAGAAAATGAAGAAATCAAAGTATCCACATTTGCAGAAGCTACAATTCACAACATGAGAGAGCCTAAAGATTCTACAAAGATACTCCTAGAGCTAATAAACACTTTAGCAAAATATCAAAATCAGTGCCCTATCTGCATATCAAAGACAGTAAGAGGGAAAAGGGGAAACAATCCCATACACATTAGCCTCCGAATAGATAAAAATACCTTGCAATGAACCCAACCACGGAAATTAAAGAGCTATACAATAAAAACTATAAAACACTGAAGAAAGTAACTAAATAAGATGTCAGAAGATGGAGAGAGCTAACTTGCATGTGAACTAGTAAGTTAATATTGTAAAATGAAATCTTCAGATTCAGTGCAGTCCTCATCAAAATTCCAATGCAATTCTTCACATAAATTGAAAAAAACTATTTGAAAACTCATATGGAAACCAAAAGATACCAGATAGCCTAGATATCTACATATAGGAAAATGAAGCTTGATCCTTCACTCTTACTCTCCAGAAAAATCAACTCAAAATGGATCAAAGACCTCAGTGTCAGACCCGAGCCACTAGACTGATGGGGGAAAGTATACACCTGAGGACATAGGCTGAGTGTGGGCTTTCTGAAGAGGACTTCAGTCACCCAGAAAATGTATGGTCAAGTTGAACTTCATGAAATGCACAGCTTCTGGTTCCTGGAGAAAATTAACAAGATTGAGAAACCCTTATCCAAACTAATCAAATGTCAGAGGGAGAACATGCAAATTAACAAGATCAGAAATGAAAAGGGGGACATAACA
>LOJH01040863.1:0-14522 GCA_001685095.1 Ellobius talpinus
CTTCAACATAGTACTTGAAGTTCTAGCAATAGCTATAAGACAACATAAGGATATTTTTATTCTTAATTTAAAAAATCAGTACGAGAAAATAATTCAAGTATTTCTTTTGGGGGAAAGGAAGTATGTTCCCCTTCTCTTGCTGACTCTGCCAGTCCCCTGCTGTCCAATACAGAAGGGCTTTAGACTTAAGTTTGTGGATCACAGCTAAACTTGACTTTTAACTTTTTAATAACATACTAAAAATATTTTTATACATTTAATTCAGTGTGTGTATGTCTGTGTGTGTAAACGTACCCATGAAAAGGTCAGAAGACAGCTTACAGGAGACAGTTCTTCCTTTTCACCATGTGGGTTACGGGGACCCTAATCAGGGCATCAGGCTTGGTGGACCTGGGCAGATCGGGCTCTTTGGTGGCGTGTGTAGATATGGTCACACAGCAGGCTTGGTCAGCCTTGGCAAATCAGGTAGTTAGGTCAGCAGGTTCCTTCGTGTGAATTTCTTTCTGAGCTTGAACTTACAAAGGGGTTTAGGATCACCCGACAAACATCGCCAGCAGAAAGATAACAGCACTATCCAGACGCAGCAAGGAAGATGCACACAGGAACTCGAGACTGTGACAGTGCACGCTAGATCCACGCAAGCTCAGCTCAAGCCAGACAAAATCCCAGCAGGAAAGAGGGGAAATGGGCACAAAGTTCTGCCCTGATACAAGGAGCTGTTGGAAATGGATAGGTTCTGGGGGAGAAAAACTCAGTTTTCTTCAATGGAGTGGCACTGCGCATATCAACCGCACTTCAGGGCATGCCCCATGCTCGGTTGTCCAACGCAAACTGGATCCCTTGGTACGTGTGTGTGTGCGTGTGTGTGTGTGTGTGTGTATCTGTGTATGTGTGTGTGCGTCTATGTGTGTGTGCGTCTGTATGTGTGTGCATCTGTATGTGTGTGTATGTGTGTGCATCTGTATGTGTGTGTTATGAGAGAGAAAGAACAAGAATTTGGGTGGATAGGGAGGTGGGGGAGAATCTGGGAGGAATTATGGGAAGGGAAAGATATGATCAAAATATATTGTATGGAAATCTCAAAGAATAAATAAAAGCATTGAAAAGACAAATAAAAATAAGAGACCTTTAAAGCATGCTATAGAAACTGAAGAAAATTTTCATGGTCCAATTTCTTCCCAATGTACATTAAAGAGGATTTTTTGGAGGGTGTGGATAATATTACCCTATCTTCTGAGAGCTGATCGGCTCTGTGAATTCTGCTCCTCAGAGGGTAAGGACTGCTTGATATGGTTGTACCAATCTATAATACCAGCACTCTGGAAGCCAAGGCAAGATCCTCCCCAAATTTGATTCAAGGCTGAGATACACAGCTGTCCTCCCTACTCTCTCTCCACATAAAGCCCTGCAATAAACAAACAAAAAATATTAAGGATTTGGTACTATGTATGAGGATGTCTGTACTAGTGTGTGTATGTATGTATGTGTGCTTCAAACTTGATTACCTACATGTTGACAACTGATGTAGGAGCCTCTGTCAAGATTAATTTTTCATTATTTATTAATTCATTAATTACTAACAACATACACATAGATTGTTAGTTTTGTGGATGCATGGGCAGTATGACTACAAATTATATTAAAACCATGGAAGACTTCTTGCATTCAGGGAACAGATTGCAAATGTGTTTATTATGTTGGTCACAAGCATTTTTACTATAATGTAAAAAATGGGTAAAGGGGACAGGTGAGAAGTTAATAAACATTAAGTTTCAAATGTGGTCCTGAGCATGTGAGTGGTGGAAAGTTGGGGTACAAACCAAGAGAAGACCGGATTGGTGCAGTTACCCGTGCACTCAGAAGCACACTCAGAATTTTCTAGCTAGTGAGAATTTATAGTCTGACACTGATTTTGGTATTGAGCGTTTTAAAAGGCAGTTGCCTGCACAGTAGTCCTGGCTTCCCCCACAGTTTGCTTAGTAGAGAGAGGTTCTCAAAGGAGAGTGAAACCTGCTAACCAGAGGCAGGTCATACAACAGATGGGTATTGGGCTGAGCTGGGGTTCTGGGGTGCTGTCCTGCATCTGCCACTGCCTTTTGTCATTTTTGAGCTTCTTCTCATGTAGACTCAAGGGAGATTAGCAGTGCTCTCCAGCCAGCATCACTTACCCTTTCTTTTTCGGGGGGGATAGAGAAAGGGGCATGTTTTCATGCTTGATTTATTTAGACGGTCTCTCTATGGGTAAGCTGAATGCAGCCTTGAACTCCTCAACCCTGTGCTTCTGCCTTCTATGTCAGTTTTCTCCAGGAAAAAGGATGTGTTCCTATGTCCTAGGGGTCAGCCCTGTATCTAGTTACATAGAGGCAACAATCGGACTCAGTAGGTTTTATATAAAAGTAACAGCAGTAATAGTAACACTAATAACAGACTAGTAATGAGGCGTGAGTTTAAGAGTTGGAAGTTAGGAGGGAGAGGTAGGTATGGTCACAATGCATGTTATTAATGCAATGTATGGACTATCTAAATGTCTTTTTTTAAGATCTATTTATTATGTATACAACATTCTGCCTCCATGTATGCCCGCACGCTAGAGGAGGGCGCCAGATCTCATTGATCTCACAACAGGTGGTTGTGAGCCACCATGTGGTTGCTGGGAATTGAACTCAGGACCTCTGGAAGAGCAACCAGTGCTCTTAAGCACTGAGCCATCTCTCCAGCCCTCTAAATGTCTTCTTAAACTGGATATTTCCTCAAACTCTTTTTCAGTATTAAATTCTCAGATCTCGGTTTGGTCTGAGTTGAGGTTCCTAAATGTCGAGAGGAAGTCCTCAGGCTTCCATGGTGCAGTGAAGAAAGGGCTGTGTCTCTTTTACCTGCTTCCCAGTGCTGGCACACCTAGCCATGGATGATGTTAGCAAGAACGGACGTCCAGCCTGTTGGGTTCACATGTTTCTTCCCTGCAGAAGGTGTGTGCGCAGATTGGACACAGGGACCTGCTACCCGGTGCTAGGGTTCAGGGTCAGCTCTCTTGCTTATCATCATGCCCTTCCCCAGCAAATGTACTCATGCACCAGGCCATTTTGCCTGAAGACAGGGCCAGTGAAGACAGTTCCTGGGGCCCTCAGCTGATGCTAAGCTGGGTCATGTCCTAGTTTCTCACAACCAAGGGGATCTACGCAGTCTCCCGGGACACATCACAGACCATGCTGACCTTCTGCTTGTTGCATGCTAAAATTTAAATCCATTCTCCTGGGACTCAGGTCTCTGCCTGGCTCCTGTCCTCACTTCTCACTAGGCCTGGCAGTGGCAGTGATGCCTGAGGCTGGGGAAGGGGTGGTGGAAATGCCTTTCGTCACTGAGGCTGAAGAAAGCTGGGAGGCATCTGAGTCTCACAGTCACAGAGCCCACAGCATCTCTGGGAAAGGGTGATCTACTTCAAGGCAGAGCACGATTCATACCAGTCTTGTGTTCTCTCCTGCCTGTGCTCAGACCTCCGTCTATTGTCAGGCACCCCAGGCTCAGTTGGTAAACTTTGACTCCCACACAGGTTCTTCCGATTGTACTGGGTGTTCTGTCTTTCCATAGCAGGGCCCGACACTGAACTCTAAGCTATTTTTTTGTTGTTTTCTTCACCAGAGAGCAGAGCCTAACTTCCTTCTTTGCCCCCAGAGGGTGGGTGAGGGGTCCTGGAGATTATTGGCTATCTGATCCATCTCCTATTCCCAGAGGCTCAGTCCTGCAGGCATTGACCTGGCAGTAGGGGTTACAAGATTCATAGGTGGAAGCTAAGGAGGGAAGGAAGGAGGAAGAGAGAGGCACGGGATGTCTTAGTTAGGATTTCTATTTCTGCAATGAAGCACCATGAGAAAAAGCAAGTTGGAGCGGAAAGATTTATTTGACTTATGCTTTCACATCGTTTCCGTCATCAAAGGAAGTCAGGACTGGAACCCAAACAGGGCAGGGTCCCAGTGTCAGGAGCTGATGCAGAGGCCATGGGGGGCAGGGAGCTGCTTACAGGCTTGCTCTCCATGACATGCTCAGCCTGCTTTCTTATAGAGCCCAGGACCATCAGCTCAGGGATGCCCCCACCACCAGTGGGCTGGACCCTTCCCCATCGATCACTAATTTAGGAAATGCCCTATAGCTTGATCATATGGGGGCATTTTCAATTGAAGTTCCCTGCTTCCAGATGACTCTAGTTTGTGTGAAATTGATGTAAAACCAGCCAGGACGTGAAGAGGGGAAGAGGGACAGATAGGGAAGGGGCGAATGAGAGGCTATGGGAGGGAGAGATACAGAGGCAGAGAGAGTCATCCTATTAAACAAACAGGAGGGATTCCAGGAAATAGGGCATTAGTGAGAGGCTTGTCTGGCAGGCACTAAAGGGCTTAGGGATGAAGCCCAGGTGGACTAGAGGAGGAGGCTGAGCTGACCGTTGACTTGGCCCACCTTAGTGTTCAGTAACCTCTACTCATCAGTCACACAGTGAGGTGCAGCATTGAGGCAGAGGTACTCACCTGGAGATAATAAAGAACCAGGAGCCGGAGTTCTCTTCTGGCTTTGCTTTGGAGTCCCTGCCCTACTGAATGATCTACCTCCTGTTACCATCAATATCACACACACACACACACACACACACACACGCACACACACGTTTATTTATGTGTACCTTTATAATAAAAACAAATTCAGTTTGTATTTAGACAATACACAGCTATGTACTGTGTATACACTCCTGCATGTTTGAGATAAACACAGAATTTCTCAGGAATAGTACTCCTGTGCACAGAGGTAGAAGACTAAAGAATGTGTTTTGTTTAGAATTTTCTAGAGTGAAAGAGGATTTTGGTAGTGAGTTTGCAAAAGGCATATTTGGCTCATGGGGCCTATTGCTGCCATTGCTTGGGTGGAGTGCATGGTGGAACAAAACTTAGATCACAAGTCAGGCAGCAAAACAGAGAAATGGGTCTGGGCTCCAATCTCTTCACAGTCCACCCTCAAGGAGTTAATGACTTCCTGAAAGGTCCCACATCAGAAAGGCTCCATTGCTTCCCACAGAGCCACTCTGGGTCCACGGCCGGCCTCAGTGGGAAAAGTTCAGGTGAGTGTCTCCTTGCCAGTCACTCTGTCCGGTCTCAAGTCTTGTTATATGTACACGGTGGCTTGTGATCTAAAACTGGCCCTTCAGCCCATCCAGTCCCACTTGGATGGATATGCAACTCACCTGCAAGCAAGATACTTGTCCTCTGGTCGGTTTGGTTTAGGTAAAAGGTGAGCTGAGGAATCTCTTATGGTCACATTTTATTATGATAAAATGCAATGGCTTGGTTAACTCAGCAGAAAAAAATGGGGCTCACTGTGTCAAAGGGCCAGGCATTTGGACCCAAGTTCAGATCCCCAGCACTCATGATACAAAACCAGGCTCAACTGCTCATGTCTATAATTCCAGAGCAAGCCACAGAGAGAGGCAGATCCATGGGGCTTGCTAGCCAGTTAGATGAGGTGAAATGAAAAGCTACAGATTTCAGTAAAGGAGCCTGCATAAAAAAATCAAGGCAGAAAAGTCATTGTAGAAACTATCCTATGTCAACCTCTGGTGAGAACAGTCATAGACCACATACAGAGACACACATACACAATACACACAGATACAGGCAGACAGGCAGACAGCCATACACACTCAGAAAGGCACACACAGACAAAGGACACAGACATACATACACTCAGGTAGACACACAGAAAGACACACAGAAACACATGCACAGAGGCACACACACAGACATTCACAGGAAAGTTAAGAAATGCTGCTATGATCATAGACTCAGGTTGTCAAAAGTTAAATTATACTGACGTTAAAAATTCAAGGACATATTCCAAAGAAGCAGAAATGTAAAGATGTGATCTCTGCTGTGGAGATGCTTTCCAGAAGAGGAACTGCCTTGGAGTGGGCACCATACGTTGCAAGCAGGGAAAGGGCAGAGACACTTAGAGGAAAGCGGCAGAAAGCACCCATCTTCAGAATGTCAAGGCAAAGGAGGGGTCAGAGACAGCAGAGGCTCTGCAGGCTTTGGATTGACAGTCTCCTGAGCCAGACCCGAGAGCTAAACCACAGCTCTCAGCATCACCAGCCTTGATCTTCCGCAGTTCTTGATGGTGTTGAAAGTTTAAGCAACCACAGTGTGGGCTCTTCACTGCACAGAAGCAAGTTCATGCTGACAGTTGACCCTAGACATCCTTGAAAGAACAACAGGAATCTTATTGTTTGGTAATACCTTTTGTTTGAGGTTGGGAGTATATAATGCATGCCAGAATGATTTCATAAACAAAATTACATTATATTGTTTGCAGAAATAGCTCAAAAAGTCAAACATGCTACTTAAATAATTAAGTATTCTTATTCACTATAGGCCAGTATTTTGGGCAAAGTATATGCTAACACCTCTTCACAATATGGTACTATACTGTTATGTATTGATATACTTAAATTTTTTGTAATAAATATCTATCTCTGGAGCACATATTTCTACAGCATGGTGATCTGAATGTGACTGAACTGGGAACTTTTACTAGCTTCAGGGGGAATTTCAGCACACAGGTAGAAGCAATCTGTCAAGCAGACTCCTTAGGAGCTAGGGCCTTGGGTATTTTGAACTGTGCAGCATTGCTGTTCTCCATCGTTTTCAGAAGCTGGCCTACATTTGGGTAGGCATCCACTTTTCTGCTTGCAATTTAGAGATATAATTTTTGTGAATATAAAAGCTTATTATTGTGCTCTTTGTATTTTTATTCAGCATGACAAAATTGTAGTTAACAGTGGGTGATATGACATCTGTGTAATGAAGGCATCATAATTTCCAAAGGAGAGTTCCTCGGAAATAGGAGAAACAAAGAACGTGTTAAAAACAATGTGATGGATTTGCTCTTAACTAGTTTCTTGATTTAATCAAACCACAGGGAATTTTCATTTTCCTAGTAATGTTTATTTTATTTAAAAATAGTTTTGAGAACTAGCTTGATGTCATTGGTGTATTGTTTTCTGCCATGGAGCAATAAGTTCACTCTCATAGGCAAATGATGCATTTTGGCTCTTTAGAAAAGAAAGGCCCATGAACCGAGGTAGAGCTGTAAACTGGCCAATCCTGGATTCCACTCCTGAAATTTTGTAGGTTATTTCTTCAACTAGAAACTTTCTGCCTCTATTTTGTACTTTATGTCCTTATTATATTTCTCTTATTTTCTTCTGCTTATCCACTGTTTGTTGAGAGAGGAGTCTTGTTCATTCCCAGTTGCCCAGACTGCGTAATAATCACACAGAAACTATATTATTTGTAATACTGTCTGGTCAATAGCTCAAGCCTATTTCTGGCTTACTATTAGCCCATCTCTATTAATCTGTTTATCACCACATGGCTGTGGCTTACCGGGTAAAGTTCCGTCCAGTGTCTATCTCTGGTGAGGCTATATGGCTTCTCTCTGACTGCCTTCTTTCTCCCAGAATTCAGCTTAGTTTTCCCTGCCTACCTCTATTCTGCCCTGCACAGGCCTAAGACAGCTTCTTTATTAACCAATAGTGTTCACAGCATACAGAGGGGAATTCCACATCAATTATTCTCTCTGGTTAGTAAAATTTTGTGGGTGCCATGTGTTTTTGAAAATATAGTACATGTTTGGGATGCTTCTATTTCCCTGGGGGGGGTGGTCAGGTGACAATAGGAGTCACTGAAGATAATTCTCCTGGCAGGAATGTTTGGGTAACTCTCAAGCCAGAGTTTACTCTTAAGGTGTGCTAGGTCCTGTGCTCAGTAATTATAAATTGATATTTTCTTCTCTAATCTTGACATAATGTATGAGGTAAAGGTTATTTTCTCTAACATGCTTTCTGTTTTAATAGACAGGCTTATAAGTATTCTGCATGGATTATCTGGGTTGGTTTAATTAAGTCCAAACATATCTTAAAAATCAAATAATGTAAACATTAGTGTCATCAAAAATCACTATGATTTTCTTTAAAGATTTGGGAAGCCCTATTCTCGACCTCCTTTTCAAATGTGCAAACCAAGGCACAGAACTATTAAGAAAATTTGTGCGATATGAAATAACTAGAAAGCAGCAGGGTCAATGATAAAAACCTAAGGGTTTTCACCCTGCTTTTATGAATATTTAGGCTTCATGACTTTTCGGCACAGAAACATAAACTAATCTGCCCGTTGTTGAATGCCTCTTAGATACTATGACAAACAAACCCGTATGAAAGTCCAGACAGTCAAACCTCCCCATCTCTCATTGCCACACTCTTGACAGTACCCACACTCCAACACCTCATCCGAATGAGGATTTAAGGTGGTGCTTCCCATGGGGGAGCAGCTGTCCCTGCACCCATCTCTCTACTCCTCATGGTGCAGAATCGACTTCCCACGGATGCGCCTTTGCTGTTGTTTGGCACAGCTGAGCTGATTATCTCTTCATTTGCTTTTTGTTTGGGGCACGTTTGCCTGGCTCAGCCTACATATTTGGCAAGGATGCTCACAGTTTAGGATATGCTGTTGTGTTGGGCTTCCTGATGAACAGGATTTCCGCCCACGCCCGAGTGGGTATTTTATAGACCTGTAGTATAAGTCTGTAAATTTCCTGAATATGAAAGCATAGAAAGGAATTAGCTGAGTTACCGGAGTGGAAGAGGACAGCTTTGCACAGCTATTTTGCCACTTTTCTCAGATGAAAATGCTGGGACAGAACACAATGGTCTCTACAGAACCCTTTCCTACTACGCTACAATTAACATCTGCGCCAGTCATGAACAGAGTCGGAGTAGATTATGACTACTCTGCAGGCGCATCAACTTTAAATTGAAAAAAAGAAAAGAAATTAGCCTTCAGCCATCAAATCACACCGAACTAAATCAACTTGGAGCAGTATTGACAAGAACTCTGTGAAGCTCGCTGGAGGATGCAAACTGATTGCCACACACAGCCCTTAGCAGGGGGTGATGGTTTTCCGTGCGATATGGAAAGAACAGAATGCTGCTTTGGAATACCTCTGGAGTTTTTCCTTTCAGCTCAAAATACCCGAGGTTCTTTGCGATTTTCACAGCAGAGTGGTGGACCTATAATGTCTACTGGGTTCCAACAAGAGGCCTATGCCTCATGGTTGTAGTTTCTGGATATCGGTAACGAGACCGGAGCAGGGGAACTTGTACACTGAGAAGAATAATTTGAAAGTATCTTTAATTAGTTCTCTATTTAAACACACAAAATTAACAATCTAAATATGAAGACTAAGCAAATAAGATTTCGTATATTTATTTATTTGAAATATATGCTCTAATATTGTTGAGGTTATTTCGACTAGGAAGGGAGGAGGAGAGAGAGAAAGTTATTGAGCAGCGTGTCTAGGATGACTGCTGGATGTTGAAATATTGGCAACACCAAGGATGCGCATAACCAGAAGTTCCCTGAGATCTCAACGCAGCACCAGGTTATTAAAAAGTCGCTGGTCACATGGTGCGATTAACAGCTGTGGAAACAGCAGTGACACCCTGGCTGTGGGACATGTACTGTAGCTCAGGGAACAAAGACAAAACTTAAAACAACAAAACAAAACAAGCAGAAACCACCAGTTTGGGCTTGAGCCATGTAAGAAAAAGAGGTGTCTGGTGTCTACTTTTCTCAACATCGTATGGGTACGACATTTTATGGATGGAACCAAGCAACACAAGGTCATAAGGCATATTAGACTCCGGTACATGTCACAAGGTTACATTTGATATTTATCCATTCATTCCTCAGCCATTAATTTATTACTGCTCTGTGTCTTCTGAAAAGTTATCTAATAGCCATGCTTATTAAATCCACAGCAAGCAAAAGTAAGAGAGAGAGAGAATTTATCAGCAAACAAATAACAAAGTGGCATCAAATCAGAAGCTTGCGGCATCCAGCAGAGCAGACTGGAGTAACCATGATTGAGAGAGTAGAGAAAGGCAACATCATCAAATCAGAGCTTACAAACATCCCCCGACCTGGGGGTAGGGGGCTGAGGCAGTCAGCTGAGGTCTCTGGCTGGTTTTTCTCTCGTGCACGAGCTTCCCCGGACTGAAGGTGCACCTTCTCTTTCCTACCATAGGCCATTTCATACTGGGAGATAAACAGTGCTAATGCTTCCTATGAATGGCTTGCCTTCCAGCTGCTCTCAGGAACACAATGGTTTTACTCTCAGGCTGTTCTGTTGTTCTCTCCCCCTTTGTCACAGCCACGAAGTTGAAGTGATCAGCCCAGTCCAGGAAAAGGATTGTCTTGGAAATTCTTTGAGAAAACCATGCTTGGGACTGAAATAGGGAAGCAACCACACTTCCATGGCCAGCTTCTCAGTGAGATCAAACAATACACGACAGTTATCAATACAATGTATGCCACAAAAGTCTAGTAGGAAAATATGCCATGAGCATCAAGAACGGCATTTTTAGTAGAAAGCGAGTCATGGCAGAAAGAAGAATGGACATCATTGGTGATTGTTCAGAGGGAAACAGGAAGGGGACATTGGAGAAAACAAAGATGAAAAGTTTGCCTGTGAGCAGAGTTTGAAGGTCAGGAGCCACAGACTGCATCCTTTGTTTTAAGGTCTGTTTCACTATATTCACTGGGAAACGGAAGAACACATAGTAGTCTTGGTCTTCAGTGTGTTTCCTCCATCATTTCTACTTGTTTGACATCATTCCCTCAGCCTAGAGGGCTTCTTATAAATGGAGGCAGTGGTGGGAAGGGCTGATGGATGAGTCAGAGTTTGTTGAGAGTCAGAAGTAAGGAGACAAGTGAATGTTTGAAGTCTGAAAAAAAAATCCCCACTCATTTTACCAGTCTTTAAAACATACGACCATACCCTCAGCTTCTACAACTTGGGAACCTACTCATGGAAGACTTGAGATATTATGATATCAGAATTCAGTGGATAGGGAAGAACTGTAAAAATTACATGGGGAAATATCTTTGCAATAAAATATGAACAAGGGGTGTGTGTATGCACACACGGGCATGCGTGTGTATGTGTGTGTGTATGTGTGTGTCTATGCATCTGTCTGTAAGTTAAAGGTTCTCACAGTAAACATTTTCTGAATGGTCATCCTTCTGAGCTCAATTACAGTTCAAGTACAATTCTGGATTTTATGTACAGACTAAAGTATAAATTCATTGTGTGTAGATGTATGTATTAAGCATTTATTTAAATGATGTCTGTATCTTTGTGGCTATATATGTATCTGTGTGTCTATCATCTATCATTTATCTATTGGTGTGGGAAGTCCTTCTATATATGTGTTGCTTTTATTGGTTAATGGATAAGGAAGTTTCTTTGGGCCAAATCTTAACAGAATATAACCAGGATGGAAAAGATATATAGAGAGAGTAGGCAGGGTCAGGGAGTAGTTACTAGAGGAGACAGATGCACCCTGTAACCTTGCTGGTAAGCCACGACCTCGTGGTGATCCACAGATTAATAGGGATGGGTTAATTTATGATATAAGAGCTAGCTTTATGCTTAAGTCACTGGCCAAGCAGTGTTGTAATTAATATAGCTTCTGTGTGAATATTTTGGGTCAAGGAGGATGGGAAATGAACGAGCGGCCTCTACCAACAATCTCCTATATATCTACCTGTCTATCATCTATTTAATTTAATCTCATTTGAAAAACAGAGACTTTCTATCAAGTAGTCATGGTTATTTCCCTGTCACTATAGATAAAGGAACTGAAGGTTAACTTTCTTGAATAACTTCCTGGGTATAACATTATTGGAAGAGAATCTGGGACTTGAAGCCAAGGCTGACCATTCTAGAAAGCATGTTTGTGTTCCACACTGGAGAACGCTGTTGAACCATTAGAAGGCACTTAACCTGCGTTGTATAGACCAGTTATTTAACCAAAGAATAAATAGCTATCATGTTAACAATTTTCCTCCTTTCATTTCCACGTACAAAGCAAATATTCCGTCTGAACAATTAATCTGTGCTTGGCAGTGTCTCTCTTAGGGTTGCTATTGCTATAAAGAGACACCGTGATCACAGCAGCTCCTATTGAAAAAAACATTTAATTGGGGTGTCTTACATTTTCAGAAGCTTAGTCCATTATTGTCATGCGATGACATGGTGTGCAGGCAGACATGGTGCTGGGGAAGAAGCCACATGTCCTACATCTTGACTTGCACACAGCAGGATGTAGTCAGAGCCGCTGGGAGTAATGAGCGTAAAGGAGACCTCAGAGCCTACCGCCACAGTGATACACTCCTTCCAACAGGACCACACCTACTCCAACAAGGTCATACTCCTGCTAGGGCCACTCCCTTTGGGGGTCATTTTCTTTCAAACCGCCAGAGTATCCATCATTAGTTTTTAAATATGACAATAAATTTGTTGCAAAACACTGACCAAATGCAACTTAGAGCAGGACAGGATTTGTTCGGCCTACACTCTCCCACCACAGTCCATTATTGAGGGAAGTCAGGGTAGGAACCCAAGGCAGGACCCGAAGGCTGGCCTGCTTGCTATTCCCTACAGGATTAACCTAAAGAACTTGCTCACAGTGAAGGAAGTACAGTGGCTGCCAGGGAGCAAGCTGTCTGAAGGCCTGCTCACTTGCCATCAGTTTTGAGCTTAGCTAACTTTCTTACACAGCCCAGGACACCTGGCCTAGAAAATGGCAGCACATTTTCTAATTGTGTGTCCTTTTTTCTGGTAAGCATTTAAAAGACTATAAAGTGCTAGGCATGAGGCCAACTCTGTCTAATATGTTTAAAGCCCCGGGTTTAATCCCTAGCATGGGAAGAAAAAAAATACTACAAATATTTGCAATAACAGTACAAAATAGACCATTGCTCATCATTTATTTAACTTCTTCTGACTATTATATTTTAAAGATTAGTATGAGAGTAAAAGCTAAGAAGATGTAGTCACACTGCCATCAGCACAATTTAAATGAAAATGAAGGAAAAAAGATCTTGTACTTTAATCCTGCATATTAGCATTTTAGAGCCCGCTAAATACTGAATATTCATGGATCATCATGCTGTCCCATTTCTACCATAACTAATTGCCTAATGAAGTTCCAGTGAAATTCTCTTTTGATGCTAATGGCTGTTGAACATGGGGAAAATGTCAAGTTATGACTGAGGGTTAAAGAAAATACACACTGACCATTAAAACAGCTCAAATACTTTTTAAGCATTAATGGAGGGAAACCCAGTTTCAGGCAGGAAACATTTAAATTTGTATTGTCTAAGCAGAAAGGAGTTCAAGAAACAGTACTGAAGGTGATGCAATGTATTAGCCCAATATTACCTAAATCCTTGAATTATATTCTATAGATTTTCTTCTTTTGTATGACTTTCACACTGAAGCTGATTTGCTTTTTATTGACCTAAACTATTTTCCTTTAAACTTTTAGATCACCTTTCTAGAACAATATTAATCTCAACTCTGCTTGAGGGAATCACCAGCATTTGTAAAAACTAAAAAGTAAAAAAAGAAAAGAAACTCTGTTTAGATGAAAAATAAAGTCATTTTATTGTATATCAAATGGAAAGATGGAATGTTTATCTTGAGGAGGTTGCTCAAAGCATAAAATCAGTGATTTGTTTGACTCTTGTTTTTATTTCACTAAAAAAATCTGACTTTAGGCCATCTAATCAACCTGTTGAGATCTTAATATTTATATTTAGGAGAAAGAAAGGTCTGTTCTACTTCCTCATTGTCTTCTGGAAATCTTTACATTTCTGTTTCCGGCCAATGGTGTTAAAAAGCTAAGCCTCTTGGCCTTCTGTCTGCACTGGCCTTAAGTGCTGAGGGGAAACACCATCCATCACTTTGTAGCAGACATAAACTCCGTTAATCGCATTGAATGCTCAACCATCACATTATGCATTTCCAAACATAATTATAGTATGGCCCAACATAGTCTAAAATTCCATTTTCCATAGCCAATAAAAACATTCTTTTGGTCTAGATCCAAAGTATGCCAAGTTTAACTTGTGTATCTTGGAACTGTTTTAGCAAATGAAACCCCAAAGGGTTAGCTATCTTTTTTACTCTCTCCCTGTTTTGTGCAAAATAGAGAATAAGAGTACTAAAGTAAGTCTGTAAGACATTCCCTTGGAAAAACAGTTTCATAACTACATATTGTATGTGTGGATAGATTGTTAGGCTAAGATTTAGTAGAAAGTATTTTATGGAAGCTAAGATTTTGGGACTAATTCTGCTTATTACTACTGAACTAACATTCTTTCTAAGCTTTCTCAGCAGACAGAGCAGGAAGCAGTATCACACAAATATAGAGGTAATTATATGGGGCATGTAGTATAAGCCTGTCTCTCCATCACTGAAGAAGTTGAAGTGAGTCTAAGGTCAGTCTCAACTACTTAGTGAGTAACTCCAAACAAGGCCCTGTCTCTAAGCAAAGCTAGACAATTAAAATTAAATGAATACAGACACATGATGTAGGAGGATCTTCTGTTTTGTGTTGATTTCATTGGTTAAATAAAGAA
>LOJH01040864.1:0-13854 GCA_001685095.1 Ellobius talpinus
GTGAGCTCCCATTAGATCTAAAATTTTAAGACAACTTATTCCTAACTTTTTTTCTTGAGGACCTAGAATTCAGCTGCAGTGCATTTATTATCTTTGTAACCTATAGTCTCTGTTCAGAAGCCCTTGAATCTATAATTTTAAAACAAATGCAATATGACAGAAATTGGAAAATACTTTCATATCTTAATGCATTGAGGTGGAATGTATAGTTATATAAATAAGAGAAGCATTTAGTTATATAAATAAGAAGTCATTTGTTAGAAAATTTGAAGACTTAATCCAGTCTTTAAGAATTTAGTAGACCATGTTTATAGTTAAGCTTTACAATATACCCGTGAGAAAACAGGTTATGATTTACTTCTGTTTTTACAGAGTATCAAATTGTAAATCCCACACAAAAGAGCTTAGTCACTGCTTCATCCTATCTGTGACCCAGAAAATAACAACAGCTTGTGCAGCATAAAAGGGCAAAAAAGGATAAACATCCTCTGCAATTATATAAAAGTAAATGAACTGTAGCTGATCAGCATTATGATGAGATGTGTCTTGAGAGAATTATTTAGTCAGCTAGTCATTAAGAATGATGTGCACAGGGTAAATTCATTGGGCATATGGGCAGCATGTGTTCAAGGACTCCCTGTAGCATTGAGATGACACATTATTATAAAATATAATGTACCTTCTCTGCTATTATCATGATTCTTATGAGAAAATACAAATCTATGTTTTATGCACAAAAAAAAAATTTGGGTAATAAAATAACATAACACCGACGGTGATGCAGAACGCATATAAAGAAAATTTAATCATGGAAAGTAGTGAATTTAGAATGAAGTTTCACTAGAAGTATCACATAAGTTTAAAAATATATATTTTCCTTAACTTAGCGGATGTCTCATTTTTTATGCCATTTATTTTCTTTATTTTACAGTGGAACTTCCTAGTTACAATCGAAATTTGATGTTTTTGTTTTCACTTTGGAAAACTAGAAAATTTTTCACAGATACTTATCTTATTCCATTCCTTTAAGAATATGCATACCTTACCTTATTTCTTTGAGAATTTCATGTAATATATTCTTATTATATTATTTTCTATGTCCCACTCCTCCCAGATGCTCCTTCTCGTCTCTCTCTCTCTCTCTCTCTCTCTCTCTCTCAAAAAAGTAAAGCAATCAAAATTGTGATTGACCAACTAATTATGGTCATAATGTCTGATTTAGAGTGGAGTCGTCAAATCCTAGTGTCACGTTATTGACGAAACTGATTTTCTTCCCTTGCCAGCTATCATGTGTGAATTCTTTCTTAGTTGGTGGTTGAACATTGTCCCCACTTTTTCTATGAGGTGCTGGTTTGTATTTTTTTATTGAACATCTGCAGGCATTGTTGATGCTGTCACAGTCTCTATAAGTTTATGTGCGAATCTGTCCTGCTATGTCTAGAAAATGCTTTTAATGTTATTTCCTTAAAAACATCCAACACCACTTCATGGTTGAAACTTCCTTACCCATTATACAAATCACCAAGAAATGAGAGGAGAGTTGAAGAAAGATTTCCCATGATGATAAATTGGTAGAAATAATACTGTAAAAAAACATTTATAAATTCAAGGCAATCTCTATTTGAATCAACATATTCTTCACACAAATAGAAATATCTATCCTATAATTCATATGTAACAACAAAGACCCCAGGTAGTTAAAAAATACTGAACAAAAAGAGAAATGCCATAGGGTTTAAAATAGTATAGATCTAAGATGACTAAAATATATATATATATATTTTATTAGAACAAAAAATAGACATTTAAACAAATGGAAAAAAAACCAAAACCCCAAACATGAGTGTAAATAACTTCAACCATTTAACACTTGACAAAGATGCCAAAATAGTTATCTGTAGAAAAGAAAGTATCTTCAACAAATGGTGCTGGGAAAATTCATTGGACAAATGCAGAGTGATATTAGACATGTATCTATTATCATAAACAAAAAATATTTTCTAATTTATCGGAGACCTAATAATACCAAAACACTAAAACTGGTAGTAGAAACCTAGCTAACCACACAGAGCTACTGAAAAAATTGTTCAACGGGATATATACTATAAACCTTAAGACTGATTTATTTATAAGCATTTTACTGATGTAGAGAAAAATAAGTTACAAATAGCTAAAATCAGAAGAAAAAGTAGAACATTACTACTGACTTTACAAGATAAAAGCAAGCCTAGGTATGGTGGCATACAACTTTAATCCCAGTATGTTGCAAAGGAAACAGTTCACTGTGAATGTGAACCAGACTGGTCTATAGAGTGAGTTCAGGTTAGCCATGACTGCATTGTGAGACCCTGTTTCAAATAAACAGATCCTAACCAATGTACCAAAAATTAAAAACAAACACATTTTAAAAGGCAAAGAAACTTTTTAAACTATTTTGAACTTGAAAATGACAAAATATAGAAGAAAAGACCAATTTTTTGAAATAAGCAAATTCCTTAAATTGAACTTTGGTTGTCCACCCTCACATGTTCTGTGCCACTACTGCTCCAGAACATTTCGCAGGCAGAAAAAATTATAGGCAGGTGTTGTGGCTGGGTTTGTGTTCAGGTTTCTGTTTCTGTAGTCTCTAGATTACCTTCCCCTGCCAAAGAGATTAGTATGGTCTATCAAATCTACTATGAAATTGGGTTAACAGTGAATGTATTGGCAAACATGAATCTGTACCAGATCCTCTGAACATATGCTATGGCTGTTAACTTGGTGTTTTTATGGGACTCGTAACACAGGGAACAGGTGCATCACTGACTCCTTTTGACTGTTCTTAAGACTCCTTTCCTCCCATAGGGTTGTCTTGTCCAGCCTGAATATGAGGTCTTTCTGCCCTGTGTTATTGCACTGTCTTTTATTGTTTGGTTGCTGTCTCTTGAAACCAGTTCTTTTCTGAAGAGGAAAAGGAGGGGGATTGTATCTTGGGAGAGGAGAATTGGTGCATGGGGCAGCTTGGAGGAGTGTTGGTGGGGGAAACTGTGGTTGAGTGTATTATATGAAAGAAAAATCTATTTAAAAAAAGAAAGCAAAAAATTAAAAATAAAATGAAAACAATCGCGCACGTGCACACATACACACACACAAATTACAAACCAGAAAATCTAGACTGACCTAAAACAGGTAAAATGATTCAACCTGTAATCAAAACCTGTGTGAAAAGTTTATTTTAGTCACATATTTTCCATGGTTAATATTGAACTTTAAAAAGAAATTAACATTAATGTTTCTCAATTTATTTTGATAAATCAAAAAGGAAAATAAATCTAACTCATTCTATGAAGCCATAAAACTGTAGCACTGAAATCAAATATAATATTCAAAGAAAACTGCAGAGTATATTTCTTGTGATTATACCCATGGAAAAATTTTCAAACAAATGTTTGAAAATTGACCCTGTAGCATAATCAAAGTATTATTTGTGATAGTTACAAGGGTTTCATTCTACAAATGAGCTGGTATTTTAACTAAGGCAATCAATAACGGAACTATCACATTAATAGGATGGAAATGGGACCATCACAGGAAAAACCACATTCTTATAGCTAAGATTAAAAGCTAAAGTTCTAACTATTGTAAACAATGATTATGAACGCTTGCAACTAACATTATTTTCATAAAAGAAATACTGTCAAAACAATGTACTGACAAGGAAATATCTCATATTTTTGCTTCCGCTACTCAACATCTTACTCGAAGTTTAACCTAGTTATAAGGGAAAAATAGAAGACACCTAAGTTGTGAAGGAGAATATGAAGCTACTTCCTACAGTGCCAGTTCCTGCCAAACCTGTCAGCACACGTTGAGCTGGAGACAGTTGCTCTTTCTCTCCTAAATCTCTTATAACAACAGAATGGAATTTCAAATCTGTATCTTTAGCTACTGTTCCTGTACTTCTGACATACTTTTATTATATTCTCATTCCCAGACAGTGGATCTTGCTATTTTCTGTGATAACTTTGGTATTATTCTACCAGTAATTTAAAGAATTTGATTCATGTGATAAAAGTATGTGTTGACTTCCATGTTGTGAAACCAAAAAGACTCAAACAAACAATGAACAAACAAGCAAGAAACAATAGAGTGTATTCAGTTATCTCCAGCATGGAAAATAGGCCATGAATACATGACTGGCAACCTCGATAATAGTCAGCAAGCAAATATGCAAATGGCCCTTGGGTCTGTGGCTTTCTGGGTTTTGCTATATGTGTGCTACCACATAATTACCATTTAGGAAGTTTTTAAATATTTAGTGGAATGTTTTTAATACATGATTTACGAATTTCACAAAGCAAAAGTAATTATTATACTCTGTTGTGCCAAAATGAGTTCAATATCAATATTCTTGTTTATGAGGCACCTTCAGCACTTGTACGTTCAAGAAGTTATAGTTCTATAATTGATGTACATTTCTCTTATGGTTAGAAACAGATCAATATTCTTTGTGGTAAATATGACGTAGGCACAATCCATAATCATATTTTATTACAAACACCTGTAAAAATCCTTAAATTCTAACAGGTTTTGTATGTGAAAGGGGATAGATATCAAAACAATAGAGCATATTTCACTTGAAAAAACTCTTGAATTAACAGACATTGTGATTATCAGACCACACTTTTGGAGGGAATCCTTTAAATAATCTGAAAACTGGGAAATATTTAAAGGTTATCACTGTGTGAAACTATTTGTTTGTTCATTTGTTTGCTTAGATCAGTCCTCACTATGGATCCCTAGCTACCCTGTAGCTTATTCCCTAGCCCAGACTATCTTTGAACTGACAGGAATCAACTTCTTCTTCAACAAGTACTGACATTTAATATGTGGACTTTCCTAAAATCCTGGACCCAGTAAAAAGCTTTCAAAAGTATTTTAATTCTGCATTCTTTTTGAAAAGCAAGTGGATGGTTCAATGAGAGATGGAAAGTTTATGACTTGAATTCAGTTTTGAAAATCATATACAATTTAAAAATTCCATTCCATAAGATAAAGAAGCAAGCGAATGCGAAAAAGTCTAACTCTCTCTATGTGAATAATGAGTATTTTAACTTGGTTTATAGATAAAGACTCAAACACATTTTGCCAGAGTTTCTGTTGCCAGGATTTCTTCTATATCTGTTTTATACAGCTGACATTGACTTTTCCTTCTTAGACATGAATTTGGCAGAAACAGTTCAGGATGAAAAAGAGGAACTTGTAAAGCAGAGATTTTCCCCATGTGGCTCATATTAAGATGGCCCGAAACCTTTCCCCTATCATATTTTTTGTTTCTGGAATAGGTTCTTGTCACACTATGACTTTGCCCTGGTTTATAATCAAAATGATGTTTCAGTCCCCTTAAGATCCACGTATTCACTGAGAGAGATAGAATGCTTTATTGGGATAGAATGCTTTATTCCTTTTTTCTTCACACTCACGGACTGAAGCTTTCTAAATATCTATATAGTGATTTTTCCCCCCTGAGAACAAGCATGAAGAAGGGAGGCTTGAAGTTTCCTTTGAGTTTATGTTATCAATGCAAATGAATTTTAATGTTTTATAGAAGCTACGTGATATAGTTAAGGATTTTGTACAATTGCATTAAAAGCAATTGTTTAATATGGAGTCTTTAATGTTTTCACCTTGTGAGAAATACTATACTACTAATTATTGAAAATGTCAGTAAATATATAAAAATTCTAATGGTAAATCAGTTCTAGAAAAATATCTCAAAACTGTAAGAAATTATCATTAGTAAGAAAATAATAGAATTGAACAATTAAGTGTAAATTACCACTAAAGGATGCTGTTTAAACTGTGTGTAGAAAATATCCATTAATGGGTGCCGCAAAAAGCAGAATTACACCATTGTTCCTCAATTTTGTTCAAGATTAATCATGGGAACTTACTGCATTAAGAAGAAACAGGGGAGTGTTACATACAGCAGGACCTTTAAATCAGAAGAGTATACTAGATTCTCCAAATAAATCTTATCCTACATGGGTCTTGATTTCAAAGACCATTTTCAGTTTGTACAAGAAAAAATTTCAAAAGCAAGGAAGAAGGTCCCAGAATCAAGCTATGCTCACTCTATTTGTTCCTGCCTATTTGAAGGTGAAGGGGCCACTAACTTCACAGGGGATACTGTGGGACTGAAAGGACCTAATTCCTGCTAAGAACCTGAATGAGTTGGTAAGTACATTCTCTCCTAACATCTCAAGAGCACAGTCCAGATGTACTTGGCTCACCTATGTGCACCCTGAGGCCCATAAAATAAATATTATTGCAAAATCTAGTTTGTAAAATCTAGTAGATGACCATAGTAGGTAAACTTTTTAAGGCAAATTAATAACATAGAATTTTAGATAAAATATCACTTATCCTTTCAGAATATGAGCAAACTGAGAAATACAGGATGACCCTGTATTCTCAGAATATTTGACTGAATTTGGCAAATGGAGGTCATTGTTATTGCTGCTTCTTGTTTGCTTGAATCCCAAAGTTGTAAGGAGGCATGTAAGTAAAGGAAATAATCTAAAACTGCTCTTTTTCCTCTTATTTTTAATGCCCTTTGTCTGTTTTGTTTGAATATTGTAAGCTGAATGTTTTACTTTAATTAGGAAGAGAATGATTGGATGCATTACATTATTAAAAGTATAAAAATGAGTGAATTTATGAGATGATAATTTTAACTTGTAAAACCAATTTCTATGTAAATAAGGGTATGTGATCTTAGGCAGTAGAGAATATGAGAAATTCAAGGATTAAGAGGGATGAATTTGAGAATACTTTCTTTTAGAGCAATTTTCCTAAGAGATAATGCTGCCAAACAAAATAGAGGAGATGAATCATTATAAATCAGTGATTCTCCATCTTCTTAATTCTGTGACCCTTTAAAACAGCTCCTCGTGTGGTGGCGGCCCCAACCATGATTATTTTCATTGTTATTTCATAACTGTAATTTTGTTAATGTTATGAATCATAATATAAATATCTGTGTTTTCTAATGGTCTTAGTTAAACATATGAAAGTGTCATTGGATCCTAAAGAGGTCAAGACACACAGGTTGAGGACATCTGTTTTAAATGCATGTTCCCTGTTTGCTTGTTATTTTGGTTATGATTATAATTATTGATTTTCCTGCTAAGATGACAGAAACAACAAAACAACTAAGATGTTTAAATTTTCACAAACACACAGAAATTATGAAGCTGAGCTTCCTTCTTGCTATAATCCTGTAGTCATAGCTTATACCAACCAGGGTAGAGGAATTGAAATAAATAAACAGATACATGTTTGATTTTTGTTTTTAGGCTGAAATGTTCACATTTCAAAAATTCTATGACCTTCACCAGCAAAAGGTAAATATTATATAACTTCCCATGTCACTCTTTGAAAACCATGGACAGATTCAGCTCTCTACAATCTACCAATGAATTATTGAATTTTTTTTGTTGACCAATATAATTAAAATTAATTAGGCAAAGTATAAGCATACTTTGATAACATTTATAGATAATTTGATAACATCACCTGTCAAAAATAAGTGCAAAAATTTTGGTTATATCACTTTACCACCTCAATTCTAGCCTGAACAAAAGTATGTCTCAGACCAAATTTTGCACTTTATAATATAATTCTTTAAAGTAAATTGACAAGCAGCCACAAAATCTTTCATAAGATGTATTCTGTAAACTTAGCAAAGTCATAGGCTGTTCTTTAAGGTATGCTCAGCACACATTTTGCAGATGGCATTTAAACAACAGATCCAGCATTTTTCTCCAGGCAAGACTATGTACTTAAAGCCAGAAAGTCTACTCTCCCTGATTAATGGACTGACAATCAACAATCAGTTCTTGGACACAGACTTTGAAGGAAAAAAAGGTAGAAAATTTCATGTATTCTTGTCATCTCACCACAGGTAGAGTGTCTGAATTATTACAACTTAATGAAGTTTATTTTTAACTTTGATTTTTCACTAAGGTTTATGAAAAAATTATTTCTCTCAAATGTATTTAGGAACAAGTTGTGGGTGTGTGTGATTGCTTAGGTAATGCTAATTTGTATACTATTGTTTATGTAGTGATAAGCACCAGCAAACACAATGTATATTTTCCTGTTACATAATACCTCAAAAATTGTTTGTTTAAATATAAAGTCTTCTACCAAACTTGGTGCATACACAAGGAATTAGGATTAAAGGTAGGAATAGCAGGGAATGGTATTTTCTAGAAAAAAACTGGTGACCTGGATAGAATGACCAGAAGTCACATAAAAGTGGAAGTGGGAATTGGCTCCACAGAAGTTATTCTATGGACTCCACACAATCATGCTCACAAATACATGTAATGCTATATATGTACACCATAAAAATTAAAACAAATAATTAAAATTTAAGTCTAATCTGTACAAATTAACACCTTATTTACTTAGGCACCAATTTCTAAAGATGTTATTTATACATGTTATAACCTGCTTTATTTTCTATGGGCCTTTCCTTTTTTCAATATTTGCTCTTGTTTCAAATAAATTTACTAGAAATTGAGACCTAAAGATATTTAATAGGAAAAAACATTAAAGCTATGTATATGTTTTTAAAGTTTATATAGTTTATATAGTTTATTTCACAAATAATTTAATACGTTATATTAATAATATTATTTAAGCATATACTTATGTCATTAAGGAACAAAATAATTTTAAATATGCTTAATATTATCAATGAACTCATATATGAAAGTTCCCCTTAAAAATATTGTTACTGAAATACATTAAGGCAATTCCAATGATCTTTAAAGACAGGAACTATCACTGAAGCAGACTTGCTCTAAAAGATGGATATGAATAATTATTTTAGGTAGTTAAACATCTGTATTTCACCTATTTGAAAGATAAATTTGCATGCAATAGAAAATTTTATTTTGAGAAGAGTAGTTTCATTTTAGGGGAATAAAAATTTCAATTATTTTTCAGTTTAAATAAATAAACTGAACAGAAATGAGATTGTACAAAAATAGATTACACAACATTACAAGTCTCCAGTTGATTTGCAAAAGATATAATTAGTGGAACTAGAATATTTTCCATGTAAATTAAAAAGATATATAAATGTAAAAATGACTTTTCTTCAAGCAATATTTTAGTTAAAATAGTGTTTCCACTTCTGGAATTACATTAATACTGTTGCTAAAATATCATAATTGTTGACTAAAGATCTTTTAAGTTAATTTTCATACAAGCATAACATGTATGCCATATTGTTTATGTGCTATTTTATAAAAGGTCCATTTTCTTTCATCTATGGTTCTTATGCATGTGTTTTTCACATTATAGTATATGGATCTATATTATGTATCAATATTCCATTTCTAATAATTACTATAATAAACAATCATCATTAATCATTTCTGGATCATTATTTAAAATTATTAAATAGAAGAAAAACTTGTAAGCTTTATAGATAAGAATTATGAATTTTATGTGTCTTAAATGTACACAATTTGAAAGATAATAACATACCATAATCTAAAGAAATTTAAAGTACAAAACTGTTATTATGAAATAATGTAACTGCTTTCCACTACTTTTTCTCATTATCTCAATGCTAATAAAACCACTTCCAGGATCTGTTTCTTTCTAGGAGTTAATTGGATCATCTCGACCACCCAGGTCACTATTCTCTGATAGGTTGACAGAAATATCCACAGTGTCATGTCAACAAATTGATGAAATACCAAAACACTCTAATGATTTCTTTGGAGCAAAGGGGAGTTATCTCCTAAAATAAAAACAATTAAAAATAACAAGAATAATTTTAGAGTATTTTGTTAACAACTATGTATTTGTCTTATCATGTTAAACTTATGTTCTATATTTGAGAGCACATATACATATGTGTGTGTTTGTGTTTGTGTGCATGTGTATCTCTTTCCCTCTTTCTCCCTGCCTGTTTCTCTGTATTTAGAATATCATATGTCTAGCTAAAAACATAAATCTTCCTTTGAAAAGCTTTGATTACATTGATATCCTATTGTTTTGTAATTGTAACAGTTCACAGTTTGGTTGAGTGCAAATATGTTCAAAATTTATCAAATGGAACACAAAGCTAAATTGTTTCTTTTAAAAGCTGAAGGTGAATTTTTTGGATAATGCTGTATGGAAGACAAATAATGAAGGCTTCTGTGTGATATCCTTGTTATAATTGTTCAGGATTAGTTAATGTGTCAGATAAAAAGAAGTAGCTTAGATTCTTGATGTGCAGTGCAAATCACCTGACTCCAACTTAGTTACTTTCTTTTAAATTAAGCATATGAAAGTAATGTGACCACAATTTCAAATCATGGGGGAAAATGTAGGTTAGAGTAATGGGCTGTTAAAGTGCTGAATCCCACTGTGTGCTCTTCACAGACAGAGTAAAGGTTTAAGTGTCATGGTACGCAGGTAGACACCAGAAGATAGAAAAGATGCCAAAATGGACTTACTCATAAAGGACATCCTGTCTTCAACTAGCTAGTTCAATTATTCAACTGAGATTGTAGCTGCCTTCAATTACATCAAGAGATACACTCATAGGCTGTCTTAGTAGAATTTCTAGTTACTTTGTGTTACTTATGTATATATAGTTCTTTGACAGTAACAAATTCTTATCAGTAGTAAATTATCTTAACAAATATCATATATTTGGTTAGAGATAAGTGGACTTCATGTCTCCTTGTGTTCACACTGAGTAGTAAGTTTCTTGTGTGTTTTGTCTAAATCCTTTAGTTAATCATTAGCATGCAGCAGTAGTTATTAAAAAGAAGCCTTGAATTTGAAAAAGAGCAAGGAGGAGGATATGGGAAGGTTTGTATAGAGGAAAGGGAATGGATAAAGGATATGATTATATTATAATATCAGAATTAAAGAAAAATTTTAAAAAATGTAATTATTTAATTTCATTAATAATTATGAGCAATTTCATGTTGGTCAATTTCACTAGTGGATTTCAGTCCCCAAATTTGTTGTAATTTGTTCATTTATTTCATTAAAAACGGATTATGGTTACTCCTACCCCAACTCCTCCTAGAATCTCCTCAATATATCCTCCCATATGAATCCATCCCATTTTGCCTCTCTTTAGAAAACTGAGAGAGATCAAAGAATAATAAAATAAAATAAGTTAAAACAGAAATGGCAAACCAAAACAGGACAAAACAAATATAAGAAAAAGCCCCCCCAAAGCAAGAGAAACACAAATAGATGCAGAGATATACATTCTTACATACAATTATCTTTCAAAACTACAAAATTAAAAACCATAATATGTACACACACACACACACATATATATATATATATATATGAACCTGAGAAAAAAGGACTTATAAAATATGAAATAAAGAAGCAGCAAGGATGAAAATGAATTAATTTACTGTTGGGTGTCTACTGCTGGGCATGGGGTGTGACCATAAGTGTGGTTTTTATCCTCACTGAGACTCCATTAGAGAGAACTAGTTTTTCATTTTTAAGTGTCAATCAATTGGAGATAACTTCTGGGTTAGGGATGGGCTTAGCACTTCTCTCTGAGCTGAGATCCCATCTGGCACAGACATATTCAGGCTGTGTACATGATGCCAAAGTCTCTGTGTGTTCAAATGTGTGTCAGTACTACTCTGTTAGAGGGACTTATTTCTTTGGTGTCCTTAGCCCTCTCTTGCTCTTACAGTCTTTCTGCCTCTAGTTATGTAGACTTCCCTGACCTCTTAGGGGAAGGATTTATTGGAGACTTCACATTGAGGAATGAGTGTTCCAAGGTCTCCCCTTCTCTGCTTATTGGTCAAAATATCTGTATTTTTCCCCATCAACTGAATGGAAAGTTTCTCTAGTGATGGCTGAGCAAGACACTGATATATGAGTATAGCAGAATGTCATTAGGACCAATTTTATGGATACATTCATTTATCAGAACAGTAATATTAGGTTTTCCCCTAGGTAGCTTGCCTATCTGGTTAGCTTCAGGATGTTGGCCACTCAAGCAGGGCTGGGATTGTTTTCATTTCATGTACGGTGCCTTAAATCCAATCAGATAGTGAATGAGAGCTCCCACTCACCACGTTCTACAATTGTAGCAACTCTTCTTGAAAGGAGGTCACAGCTGTAAATCACAAGCTTTGGTGCTCCACTGTCTCCTTTGGTAGCATGCAGAGGACCTTTCAGTATTGTCAAGACTAGTCCATAGGGTGAACGGTCTATGCAGCCAATAGCATCCCTCAGAGTGGGTTTTACTAATTCCAGTTATGATTTCTTATCTTGAATATTTCCCCTTACTAATTATTTATTATACAATGCACCCCAATCACCCTCAGTTCACAGTCCTTTTAGCTCAAGCCTCCCACCCTTGCACACCTTCCCCATATAAAACTTCCACCAAGTCTGATATTTAATTTTATTTCATTCCACTGTTTCTTTGTGTGTTTATAGATTTAAATAATAGATTTATTCATAGTCCCTTTAAGGTCCATGAGAATATTCATAATAGCTACTTTGAAGTCCTTGCCTTGAGCTTCAGATATGTTCGATTTTTTAGGGCCTACTCTTGTAGGATTGTTGAGTTCTTGTAGAGACATATTTTTCGGGCTGTTTTTTGCTTTGTTTTGTTTTTCATAATGGCATCTAGACATATGCCTTGCAACACTTGTAATTCTAAGTGATATCAGACTTTGGGTCTTTTGGGTGAATATTTCTTTCCTTAGTTTCTGTTGGCCTCTCTGACTCTCAACAGAGTTTGTGCCTGTTGGTTTACCATTAGGAAATGCTTCTGGGATCCTGCCAGGTGTGGCCACTAGGGATCCTCAGAAGAACTTGTTTCTTGGTATTGGGAGCTGCCATTAAGGAACTGGGATGGGCTAGAAGGGAAGGGTACTGAGGGTGTCTGCAGGAAAGAGGAAACCTAGATATGCCACTAGGATATTCTTAGATCCCCTGGAATGTGGACAAAGATAAAGGGGAGATTTGAAGCTGAAATTTTCTATGGCCCTCCAGCAAGCTCCCAAACAAAGGTACAGACACTTATTAATTATGAATATCTGGCCTTAGCTTAGGGTGGTCCCAGTAACTCTTTTAACTTAATTTAACCAGTTTCTCTTTGTCTGAAGCTTTTCCTCTCAGCTTTTTTTTTAACCTTTATTTCCTTCCATATGTCCTTCTTTCCCACTTCCTCTGTGTCTATCTGTCTGGTCTGTTGCTCTCCATGACTTCTCTTTATATTTCTTTCCCTAACCTAAATTCCTCTTGCCTAGGTATTGGCTGTTCAACCTTTTAATCACACCAAGCACAGCAAATACATCTTCATACAGTGTACACACATCCCACAACAGGTGGTCTTACACAAAGCTGGAGATAAGGCTGTGGTTTGGAATTGGTGGAGAGGAGGAGTGAAAATGGCCTACCTGATTCCCTGGTTGGCAAGACTGTTGGGCTTCTAGGGAGTGCCTGCATGACTCTGCACCTGAGGGGATGGGAGGTGGAATATAATGTCCTGCAGAGATGGGGAGGGAGCAGGAGACACAAACGAACCCACGTGTATAAATTTATTAAAAGATCTGTGCAAAATGGTCCCAAGGGAAATGGTGAGCAGAGGGGGGTGAAAGAGAGAGGGTGGGAATGGCACCTTTAGCTTTTAAAGGTTTCCCAGCACATGCACATGAGGGGAAAGACATGTCTATGTCAGACGCTGATGACTGGTGGTGCTACGCCCTGCGCCTGCGCACGGGGTCTTCTATGTCAAATGCTGGTGATGCAGTAGCGGGCAACTCATGCATGTGCACCTGGGATATGTATGCTGGCCTCCGA
>LOJH01040866.1:0-14521 GCA_001685095.1 Ellobius talpinus
CCTTTTATGAATTTATCACTTCTTTATTGAGTTCTTAGGGCCAGAGACCTTTCCCATTAAAGCTGTTTATATTCTTCTCTGGATGGTCCAAGAGCCTTCCTTCCCTTCCTATTGCATAGACAATACTGTATTAAAAATTATCCACCTTCATTTTTCCCTCTCATAAGGTTGGGACCCATTATCCTTTATTTTTGTGTTTGGTGACTATTTAGTACATGAAGGAACAGCTGGTAGAGGCCTGACAAAGAAAGTGCATGCAACTGCAGATTGTAGAGCACACAGCAACTTTAAAAAAAACCTTTTTAAATAATATCTTGCTTTAAAGTAACTTTAGTATAAACCCACTGGTGCAACCTGTATATTTTCCCAAGCTACTTTTGTGACTGATGATAATTTGATTTCTAAGATACTATTTTTCATAACTATATTCATGGGTCACTTCCTCATGAGAATGGTGAATACTTGTCTTCCTTCCTTTAACTCTTCACATACACACACATACACACACGCATACACACAAGTATACACACACAATCTGCAACAGCATTCCATTAAATGTAATTAATGGAATTTAATTAATTCCATTGAATGGGCAGGAAGCAGAGCATTTATTTGTATGCTTTCATTTTTGTGCCACATTTCTGGAAATTTTAAATATTCTTTTGAAAAGAACATTACCCAGCCAAGAATGGTGGTGCATTTTTGCAATTCTTTTAAGGAGGTAGAAGCAAGAGAATCAGAAGCTTTGGGTGATTCTGAATAATATGAGAACATCTACTGCTTTCTCAAACACACACATGCACACTCACACACACTGAATGATCCAGAACTCCCCCTAGCAAATATATATCCAAAATAAAGACAGCAATCTGTTGATAAGGTAACTGCCCTCTCATCCCTTATGTAGTCCTAGTCAAAGAAGCCAAGAAATGGGAATAATTTAGTTATTCCAGTCTCTTATGGATACACAAAGAAAAAGTGGTTCAGTCATTCAATTAATATTAGTTATAAAATGGATGAGGTCATGTGGTATTTGACAACAAAGATGAAACTGATGATTCACGTTAAGTGAAAAAAGGCACACATAGAAAGAAAGGTCCTACATGCAATATAAATGGTTGATCTTCCAGAGCTTGAGATATTGAAAAGTGCTTACTAGAAGCTAAAGCAATTGGAAGTAGTGGGGAAGCTGATTTTTCAGTACTAAATAGGAGCAGAAATTCTGTTGTGCTGTCGTATGATAATAAAATAAGAACTATAGTGCAATAAACTATAGTAAAGGATTTTTGTTTTTTCCACCTTAATATAGATATTTAATCAGATGTAATTATAATATAATGAATGTGTGCTAATACCTCATCCTATACTTCATTAATGTACTATGCAATTTTAACATCTTTGTCCATCAATTAGAACAAGTTTAAGTGCAAATAACATCCAGGATGGTGGTATGTGCCTGTAATCTCAGCTACTTTGAAGAATAAGATGGAAGTATTGTTTATCTGAGCCCCTGGGCTTGAGACTGGCCTGGGCAACATAGAAAGAGACCTCTCAAAAATAAATGTACAAATACAGCTATTTCTCATGCAAATTTTAGTACATGTAATTTGAATGTCATATTTTTAGGAAGTTCTACAAAGAAGAGGGGAATTTAGAACCATTCTTATAATCTTGACTCAACATTTGCATATAAATTGAGGTGTAATTTTTAAAATCCCACAGCCAGGGGTAAAATGAAATACCAACTAATGTGAAATCAGCCAGGATAATGTACTAAAATTAAATCTAAACAATGCAGTAGTGAACACATCAATATCTCCAAATTATATTTAAGAGAATCAATTCTGTTTGTGGTGTAGCTAGAAGAATGCAGGGCCCTCTTCAAAGAAATTCTGTTTTAAGTTACTAGAGCTATTTCAGTAGCTGGTTGTTAGCACTCATAGAAAAGGTTTGTGAACTCTCCCTTTCGACGACTAGATGACGTGGCCTGTCAAAAAAGACAGGTTTTTTTCCTATGTCCTTTTCCTGTGAAAGTGGAAGAATACAGAGGAGTTTATTTGGATGTTTTATTTTCCCACAGTTCCTTCAAAGTTTTCAATTAATTGTAGTAATTGTGTGAATTGATAGGAAATATATTTGTAAATCTAAAAGAAAAAACTTAAAGAATACTAGCCTCTATTTATGCATGTGATATTAAGTTAATCTCCCTAAGATAACATGAATGTGAATATTGAGAAATGAAAAGCTACTTCAATTGGCTACAAGCCTTTCCAATGACTAGGACAGAAATGGAGTCCAGCTGTGACATGTTGTTTTATTATTATCATGCTCAGAATTAAAAGGCACCCACAGAGATGCATACATGTATGACCACACACACACATACATACATACACACACAAACACACACACACACACACGGACATATAAACAAATACTCTGTCCTTGAAATTACAGTAACTCTGCATACATAGTTAAGGAGATATTAAGTTCTGTATACTTTTAAAACAGCTGTTGTTTCCCTCTACTTCTATTTGGGTGGTATGATATTTATTTCAAGACTCTTTATAAGAACACCAGAATAATGCATAATTTTGAATCTTTTTATAACACTTTCTTGTGTAGTGAAATTAATTTTTGTGAGAAATATATACATTCATCTTAACTCATGTACTAGTTTTTACTATATATTCTTGTTAAAAAAGAGAGATATTTCTAATGGAATCTAAGAGTCTAATAGAATAACAGGTTAGCAGCAGCTCCTTCTATTGATATTGCATTGGTAATCACTTTGGACCATAGAAGATGAAGCCTGAGAGCCTGGAGTCATGATGAAATCATGATGAGTCTACCTCAGACAATCTTGAGCATCTACAATAAAATTTCCTTTGTTCTCCCTTGGCACATTGTCTTTGGGAGAGTAGCAGGGGTCTTGAATTGAGCTAAAAGAATAAATAAATATATTTGATATATTATTCTTCATAAGAGCCTCTCAAAAGACAGATGCTTTTTTGTTATCTTAATGGGCAGTATACCATGTTTTCTAAAATACTTTGGCAAATCCTTGTAGTCCAAGGGAAGAAGAATTTCCCCTGAGATAAGAGCACACTCTTTGAAAGGAATCCCAGGCATGAGGATTAGAAAGATAACTCCAAGCTTCATTTCTTTTATCTTATCACATCTCCTGCTCCCTCACAGGAGCATAGAAGATAAGTTCTGTTTAAAAGAACACTGCTCTGGAGCTGCAAAGGAGGAAGCAAAATTTCTTCCCAATTTGGTAGGGGCAATTGGAAAGGACAGACTGGGCTTAGGAACACTTGGAGCACATTCAATTTATGAAATTGAAATGACCTGCTTTAAAATTGTTTAAGTGTGGCAATAACCAATTTGGGGGACTTTTAAAGTTTTAGCAGGGAAAATATTGTTTTGCAGTGTAGTTGACACCAGGAAAGGCATTATGATTCAATGAAAGTGTGGATTTTTCAAAATAACAAAACTTCTCACATTAAGGAGAAAGAGTACTTATAATCTCATCATCTTGTTCATGATCAACATTCATGTCTTTTGAACAAGTAGCAATTTGATGTCATAGAATGAGTTGTGAAGTTTTAAATGAGTAGATGGCCTCAAACAGAACTATAAGGCCAGAGAGAACTTGGGTAAACACACATATCCATGTCTGCACATGGAAGGTGGAGATGGACATTTTGTGCCATCTGTATCCCTCTCTGCTTTCCTGTTTCAGACTCGGGCTCTCACTAAAACAGGAACACACTGAGTCTGTGAGACTGGCACCAACACTAGGGTACAGAGGGATGCTGTAAGACCCTGCCTTTTCATGTGGATTCTGTGGAACCTATATTAAGTTTTCATTCTTTGGAGTAATACCTCACCAACTAAATCATCTCCCCATTCCAAGGGACTGAAAAGATTTTTTGATTTGTTTAAAAGGAAGCAAACTTTTAGATTTTGAGTAATAGAAAGGTCTTAGCATTTAACTACTAAGTTCTGGAAAAATGTATTTTGCGATGACCTTACTTAAAAGGTATCTCTATGGCATGAACTCACAGACAATATTTCAGCAGGATTCATAACAAAGAACTCATATTCATTTTCTTTAATAATCTATTAGGGGCCTGCACGAGGGAAAAAGAAGTGGTATTTCTTTTAAAGTCTCCTATAATTCAGATTTTGCCAATGTGAACTAACCCTGTGGTCAATTAAATATGAAGCAGTGCAGTTTTTATGTTTTTGAATATACTGGACCTGAAATCAAACATTATTTTTTGAAAAGTTAATAACACAAGGGCTTTTGCTAGTAATATTTAGTGGTGCATACAGTCACCTGAGGCTATCACTATTTGCACAGAAGCAGAGACAATCTCAGAATTATTTGAACTATAACTTTTGGTCAAATGCATTAGCACAGTCTGTTTATGCAGAACAATGCACAGTAGAGGACTACAAATATTCTTTAAGGTTCCAACTGGAACTCTGCTTCCAAATGTCCTTCTGTGTATAGATACCAAACCTGGATTATGGCTTAAAAATTATGATGTGCTTCTAATTTATTGAAATATGATCACAATCTAATCTGTAATGGAATCAAGGTTTTCCTTTTAGTCCGAATCCTGAGGAATAATTAGAAAAAAACAGAAACATTTTTTCATTGCTAACATTATTGGCCAAACATGTTAATACATAAAAATATCATCAAAACTTCAAGACAGCCTCAGTATGTCATTTAATTTAGAACCCAGGCAAAAACACGAGTCATAAGATACCAGGTCAATCACCTAGTTTGAGAGGATCCACACAGCAGTTGTTCTTAAGAATAAAATGTCAAATAAATCCATACAAAAGAAATTTATGCTCACCATTTGTGGCTTTATATATAAGGCTATTGAATGTAGCTTCGTAGACCTTTTTCTGTCTGTTACTTTATACAGTCAACATGTACGATTATTTTACTTATATGTATATGATTTCTATAGTAACATCAGCTGGTAAGTGTTGTAAAGAGACCGCTTGTACATCCCGGCTGCTGGAACTGAAATAATCACACAGAAACTATATTATATGAATCACATTGCTTAGCCCATTAGCTCTAGCTTCTTATTAAAACTCTTACATATTAATTTAACCAATTTCTGTTAATTTGTGTATCGCCAAATGGCTGTGGCTTATCGGCTAAAGTTCCTGCGTCTGTCTCCGGCAGGGTTACATGGCTTTTCACTCCTCCTTCTTTCTCCCAGCATTCAGTTTAGTTTTCCCTGCCTAGCTCTATTCCATACACAAGCCACAAGGCAGTTTCTTTATTCATTAACTGATAAAAACAACACATAGACAGAAGGACTTCCCACACCAGGTAAGAGTGTCTGCTTCCCAATTCTAATAATCATGTTCAATTTCTATATCCACAGAGAAGACTCTTGACAGTTGACTTGGGATATACACATCTGCATTTTCTTTGCCTACTTGCAAATGAGTACATGCATATGCACACACACACATATACATACTCATGTGCATGAACAAACACACACAGCATGATCTTTTTCTTTTTTATATTACTTGAATGACACTAAGCATAATTAGGCACTTGACATAAATTAACTCTTAATTATAATGCTATTATGGTATAAAAATTTTGGTCAATTTTCATTCTAATGTATAGCTTATTATGAGTACTCCATCTCTGGTAATATTCTGCTATTATGCTTATAGAGTTTATGATATAAAATTTTTATGAGTTTTGATCAATACATGGAATTGAACCAACTTAACTGTTACCATTAATGTTTAATTGAAGTGCCACTATAGTTCTAGCAATTTAGTTCAGTTCTATAAGATTCAAAAATGGAAAAGTTTTGAGAAAATAATATTTAAAAGAAAAAATCAAGCTTCATGAATTTTAAAATCAAAATTTACCAGAGTATGTATATTGCTTATCCAGAATGCTTGAAATATAAAAGTAGTGCTTTGGGATTAAAATGTTGTTTTGAATATCAGAATATTTATGTGTAGACCTTGAGATATTCTGGAATGGGTCCTGTTATTGGAATTTCCAGTGTTTCCCAAGGCTAATTTGTTTAAGGCTGTTTCCTAGTTGTTAGACTTTGGAAAAGTGCTTAGCTGTGTCATAAGTCAGATCTCCTTTTAGCCTTTTGAGGATTCTCTACACTGATTTTTGTAGGGCTGCAGCAGAACCTTTTTCATAGCCAATGAGACTTTCCCTTTCCCTCCATCCTCAACAGCAGTTGTTATTCATTGATTTCTAGTTCTTAGCCATCCTTATGGGGTATGATGAAGTCTCCAAGTAGTTTTAATTTGCAATTTCTAAGGATGTTACACACTATTTTTGGTATTTCTTAACAATTTTGATTTCTTCTTTGGATAACTCTATTTAGATCTATAGTTCATTTATCAATTAATTGGCTCATCTGTTTTCTTGATTTTTTTGAGTTCTTTGCTTGTTTTGGAAGTAAATCCTCTAGTAGATGCATAGCTGGAGAATATTATCTCCAATTCCAAAGGCTTTCCTTTTCAGTTGATTATTTCTTTTGCTTTAAGGAAGCTTTTTAGTTTTATAAGGTCCCATTTGTCAAGTAGGGTTTAACACATGAGTAGCGGTAGTCCTATTCAGAAAGCTATTTCCTATGCCTCTATTTTGTAGCATCCTGCTTATGTTTTCTTCCAGCAGCTTCAGCATGACTTAGGGATATAACTCCTTGTCATATGCACAAAGGACTTGACAGCTTATGCCACAGGAATTCACTCAGACATGTCTATTGTCATTCATTATTCACAATACCCAGGGAATGGAAACAACCTGACTGCTCCTCAGCCAGGGAACAGACAATGAAAAAGTGATGCATAAACACAAGGACAATGGAATTCCAGGATGTAAAGAAAATGAAATTTGTAAGTAAAAGTATGGGAATAGACTGATACACTGATGTAATCCAGGCATGGAGAGAAAAATATCACAGGGATTGGCTGCAAAGGAGGAGATAGTAGGACACGTGCCTTGAAGGGAAGGATGGGAAATGTATGGGAGGTGTGGCTTTACCTGAGGATGAAAGTATGGAATTGTTTAAGAAGATGGAGCGAAGAAAAGTAGATTAGAATAAGGGCATTTGAAAAAACAGGGAAAAACAATACTCAATGTTCTTTATAATATGTATAAGAGGTCAGGCTCCTGTGATGCATTCCTTTAATCCCAGCACTCAGGAGGAAGAGGAGCCAGGCAGATCTCTGTGAGTTTGAGGCCAGCCTGGTCTGCAGAGTGAGTTACAGGACAGACTCCAAAGCTACAGAGAAACCGTTTCTCAAAAAACTCCTTAAATATGGAATGTTGGAGACAGAAGATACCCACCAGAATACTGCTTCATCCCTCTGAGTGAAGGGCTGGCATCTTTTTAAGATTATCATTAAAGAGGAGCCAGATTACCTGGCACTGAGTTATAGACAGTTGTGAGCCTTATGTGGGTGCTAGGGATTGGTGTAGGAGGTTCTTCTGTCTATGTATTGCTTTCATTGGTTGAATAAAGAAACTGCCTTGGCCTTTTGATAGGGCAGCACTTATGTACGCAGAGTAGACAGAACTGAATGCTGGAAAGAAGGGCAGACAGAGACCTGCCATGGAGCTGCCATGTCAGACATGCTGAATCTTTCCCAGTAAGCCACAACCTCGTGGTGACATATAGATTATTAGAAATGGGTTGAATCAAGATGTGAGAGTNCATTGGTTGAATAAAGAAACTGCCTTGGCCTTTTGATAGGGCAGCACTTATGTACGCAGAGTAGACAGAACTGAATGCTGGAAAGAAGGGCAGACAGAGACCTGCCATGGAGCTGCCATGTCAGACATGCTGAATCTTTCCCAGTAAGCCACAACCTCGTGGTGACATATAGATTATTAGAAATGGGTTGAATCAAGATGTGAGAGTTAGCCAATAAGAGGCTTGAACTAAAGGGCCAGGCCGTGTTTAAATGAATACAGTTTCTGTGTGATTATAAGCTTTCCAGGCAGGATGAAACAAAAGGACCCACTCTCCTTACAACAAGGGATGGACCTGTGTCTTCTGCAAGAACAAGGTTCTTCCTTTAAGATATACCTATTTTATCACATGTGTATGCATGCTTGCTTGCATGTATTCCTTTGCCTTATGAGGGTACAGAGCCCAAGAAGTCTAAAAGAGAGTATCTGATCCCCTAAAACAGGAGTTTAAGATGGTTGTATTTGTAGTAAGTGTAGGTGTTAGGAATCGAACCTGGGTCCTGTTCAAGATTAGCCAGTGCTCTTAACTGCTGAGCTATTACGTCCCTAGCTGGCTGGTATCTTTCATTAACATCTACAACCAGGATGAATATAAATCTACAGGGAGTGGCTTCATCAGTCAGTATCTATAATTTTGAGTTTTTCATTCTTTGCTTTAAAGTTATAGTAAAGTATTTCTCATTAATGGGTTTATCTTTACATATTCCATAAATTACACTGTAAGGTTTACATATGTGTGCAGAAGACACAACCCGGAAACTCACTTCTAGGTTAGCTCTTCTTCCTCTACAATACTTCCCAGGTCCAAGAAACAGACTCTTCAATCTTCTATAGTGTAAACAAACAACCAGTGGCAAGATATCTTTTAGAGAAAGTAATGTTCATTCTCAAACTTGCAAGCTCTTGTCATTTCATATGGTTCCTTCACAGCAATTAGAGATGGAATCTATGAGAATTAAGGTGGCAGTGCTGGCAAGTTCAATTCTCTTTGGGATTTATTTGTTGTCTTTGTTTTATCATTTCAGCCATAAAGTTGAAAATGAGAGATCATAACTATGATTTGGGACACATGACTGGCACTAAACAACTCTTTGTTAAAGCAATAAAATAACGTATATGCCTGGCATACACTAGTTAAATCAAACTACATAGCACAGTGATGAAAATTAAACATAGCTATTTATCCAAATTTATCCAAATGAACGGTTGTTCTTAAAAATTAAGTCTTTGTAATTCAAGCCTCCTGTATTTTGTGAAAATGGGTTCGCTATGATACCTATTCATCAAAGACTAATTGAAATGGAACAGTTATCTGGTGTTCCTGCACAATGAAAACCTCCCTGTAAGCGCTTTGATCTACACTGACTTTTTTGCCCAGAGAATTGGTGAGCTTTGGTCGACATCCATTAAAACAAAGAGCTATCCTGTGGTGGATGCCTCTTTGAAATGTTATTGTGCTTTTTCGGTAGAAAGGACATAGATGTCTTTGTCAGAATCCTGAATGATATTATTTGAAGGTTGATGTAAATTGGATTTTATGTATCTAACATTAAAATATAGAAAAGCAAAGAAAAAAGTGATCAAGATTTAATAATGTATGTCATTAAAATATTTTTCCCAGTCCTCTAATTCTCTCCAATAATGTGAGTAAAAGCTATTATGAAAGTTCTCTGGTATGTGAAGATTTAATTTTCTTTTCAAATTATATGTTTATTATACTAGCAACCTAAGTAGACACAGAGTTTTAATTTATAATTATTAATTTGAATATGTTTCTTATTTCAAATCAATATTGTCAAACACAGAACAAATTTCAGAGAGAGAAATATATAAAAATATAACACAAATATGAAAATATCAATTTTGTTTGGAAAATATTACAATTTTTACTTCAAAAAACAAATAACATATTAATAGATGGTTAAGTATTCAACAGAAACAAACTAATCTTGTATAAATACTTCTAAAAATTTCTTAAAATTTTATGTCTAGTATGTCCCATTGTTTAATAGGAGACTATTGACTTCCAAACTAAAGTTGACTAAAAGGAGTTTTTAAAATGTTAAGGGAAACACTATTTTCTACTTAGTTGTAGACATTTAGTAAGGAAAAACGTGAGTTAATGAGGTTTAATTTCAATTTTTAAGTTCACTCTGTATTTTGTATAAATTAACTAATCATATATATAACTGTGAATTCATATTGTCAATTATTGTTATTCCATGAAAAGTTTTTTTAATATGTTTAAACTAAGATTAAATAGAATCATATGAGTTGTCACCTTTTCTAAAGAGAATTTCACCTTCACAATGTATCCCCACACTGACCTGGGTAAGGTCATCCAACTTTCTCTCTCTTGCTCTCTTTCTTAAAAATCACAGCCTTAAACTCTTCATTTGCCTATGACAGCACGTCCCCTGTCTTCCAAGGGCACATATCAGCTATCATCCTTCCTATTTTATCCACTGCATACCTAGAATGTGGGAGTGTTGTGAAATTCTGTTTCTCACAAAAGTCTCTCTGTCTCATTTAGTGAAGTTCAGAATGATGCACAATGTCCCAGGAGACAGACACCTGCCCCTGCCTTAATGATGTGGCCTCTTATACATTAAGAAATTATTTTCATCCATTTTTTACTCCCTTTCTTCCTTCTCTTCTTGTGATAGAAAAAGGACTTGCTTATGTGGAAGATAAGAACTTGAGATCCATGAGAAAGAAAAAAAAAACAGTGGATCCATTAAGGGAATTTGGATTAATGGCTAAAACTGTAGTAATGAGTTAAGGAGCATTTAGCAGACAGTATCCTGTCTTGAATCTACATGCGTAGGATCTTCTGGAAAGTACTAGAAATTACAGAATAATGGATTCTCTTTGATTTTCTTCATCACAAAACGATGGTAGCAAAAGTGACAACTTTTAAGTATTTTTATTTTTTGACAGTTACTAAGTCATTGTCTTCTTTATCTCAGGTGTTTGGCATTTGTTGAATTGCATGATGCACACAAGGAACAGAAACAAAACACCCTGATAGGATTAGTTAATGCAATGTGAGCACCTGTTAACACCTTTGCTCAGATTATTCTTGGAAGGCATAAATTTCACTGTGTGAGATGTAATGCATATGTATGAATGAAGAGTTTTCTTTCATATTTAAGCCTTTGATTTTATAACATCCTTGAAATCCTTGAAAGTACCTGTCAATAAAATGATTTTTGTGGTTTTAGGCCTTTGAGGATCTAAAACTGGGAGTGAGGCCATATGATCCAAGTGAAGTAAGGGAGTAGGCAGGGGGATGGCTCCCCATGGGCATCAAGTCCTGCAGTTGCACAGAGGCAACCTAAGTGAGAGACGAATTCTGCACCAAACACACTCCCTATCGGACCTGACAGGCCCAGACTGTGTTTGGTGTCTTCTTTTTGTTAGTGAAAATGAAAGATTATGTACATTTTCAAAAACCTATTACCTACTAATGATTTTTCGTGTATTAAAGAATTAAAGGTTCAAAGCATTCAAATACTCAAAGAAATGCCTTTAATTTAAAGTTATAAATAATGCAAATATGTTCTTGATCGTTGTAATTTATATTAGTAATACCATAAAGTAATATTAAATTCTTTTCTCAATGAGCAGGTAAATTATATCTATCTTCAAATCAAACAAATTAAGATCATGGTTTCTAGAAACTTTCTATTGCAATGGAAATAGAAATGATTGTTTTGGCTGAAACCAGCCAATCAAACAGAATTCTGTTGCATAAAACAGTGATACAAATTACATGATACTACAGATGTAGGATGAGTCTTTGCGAGCCAGTTTTACTTCCAGAAATCGAATAAGAGAAACAATGATATTTCTTAATAAAATGAAATCAACTCCTTTAAATGTGGTGTGAGTTTCTACTGCACATTTTCCTGGCATTACAACATTTAGGGGACAGTTTTCCCACAACTATTCTGACTATGATGTTACTTTTATGTATAACATTTTCTACAAAGGATGTGGAGCTCCCTTCTCTTAAGTGTCGTAGAGTATAGAAAAGGGGAGTAGGAGAAAAACAGCACTTGGAGCCAAACTGACGTTCCGTCTTATTTCTGAAAAAGTATTAATATCAAAGTGCCAGCAAAACACATAAAGGTACATTTTCACCAATTGTGTCTTAGCAACATTTAGAATCCAGTTGCCATAAGCGTTCAGAAACTCAGATCTGTTTCTGGATGATGAGTCCACTCTGAAGGATTGGCTGCTGGGAGAAAGCTGTGGTGGTGTTGTGATGTGTGGTATAGTACACCCCGAAATCACAGCACTGAGGCTGGGCCAGGAGGACTGCAGGTTCAAAGGCACTGAAAACTCATTTAAAAAAAAATATGGCTTGCTAGCGCTACTTATGAAGACCCTGTCTCAATGGAAAGAAAAATGTGTAGAACTTTAGATCATAACTATTGTAAACTCTCTTCCCACAGACCTGTGAGCATTTATGCTTCCCTGAGTTAGCTGTAACCATGGAAGTGTTATAGAAAAAAATACCAATCAAACTAATATTGTTTGTAAATATTAATAATGTATAGAGTTGTGACTTCTAGATTCCCAGTTAAGTAGGTTTTAGAGTATGGCTACACAAAGGAATAAATTAAGTGAATGAATACAAAAAAGATTAAATTCTCGTCTAGTTGTAATTTGGAAATTTAAAAGTGGATAAATGCCATTAGGAAAATAAATAATGAACAACTGTAGAAATAATAATTAGTGTTTCCCGAGTACATTATACTTTTCTTATTTAATCATCTGGGCAAACAAGGGTCTAATGTCACTTTTCATATGAAAATAAAAATGGAGATTATGTACTGTTACCAGAATTTTAAGAAATAAGTAGTGTCAGGACCAAATGCTGTTTCTTTAATGTGTGATGATCTAAAATTTGATCCCAAGTCATTTAAACTAAAAAGCTACTTCAGTTTTAAAAAACTAACACTAAATGGAGCAGGCAGCCCACTGGGTCCTAATAAGTTGTTGCCTCTCATTAAGTTCAGTCATTTCATTATTTTTTAAATCTTTTATTAGTCTAAGTTGTTTTTCTTTGACATGAATGATCTTTGCTTTTGTACTGTAATATTTATTACCTTAAAGTTTCTATATGTTGGTAGTTTGGGGAACATAAATCAATGGCTGTTTTTGTTTAAAACAAAAATGTCAGGAACTTTGATTTTTATGTGGGAAGTTAGGAAAATGATATCATAAATGTTAGCAGTTTTAAGCTAAAAAAACCAGAAAGAGACAGAAAGAGAGACAGAGAGAGAGAGACACACACAGAGAGAGAGAGAGTCGATTCCCCATTCATTGGCTTCCTCAAAACACTTTATTGCTTGTTTACTTTCTGCCCCAAACTCTACACTATATATATGGGAAGACACTAAAATATCACAAATGTACAAAGCTATAAACAGCACTTTGAGTGATGAAGATTGGAGTCTATCATGATCAATGGAGTCTAGAAACTTAAACATAACACAAAAGCTTCTGTGTTCAGTGTCTCCGAAAGAGTAATAAGGAACAATGCTGGTTCCTGTTTCACTGGGGTTTGAGTAGGGCCCTTTTTGTCCCTTAATTTCCCTAATTAGTCTCAATTGTGTTCTCCCTCTAAGTTAGCAGGCCAAGACAGTATCTGCTTTATTGCCATGGGAGGGAAACTCAGTCTTACTGTGCATTATTAGATACTCTGCTCTCTCATTTAGAATCCTATTAAGTTTCCCCTTGGTGTTTTCTAAATCAATTAGTTTTAGCCTTACCCTTCTTAATATGCTCCTTTTGGATGCTCCTAATTTTAGTCCCTAACTCTGGTATTTGTAGTTGCCTTTCTCTTTTCTTTTGGGCAAAGATTTCAATCAATTTTCCTGGCAATACTGCTTGGCTAGCATTCCACAGAGTCATATCTATGACCTCACCATTATCACTGTCTGCTAAATATTCAGCCCATATGTCTTTGGGCTTTTCCCTAAACCATTGCTGCTGAAGGAAGTAATTATTACTTTACCATCTTAGCACTCCCTTGTTGCTTTTCAAGGGAAATAATTCCATACCCAAGTGAATCATTGCAGGGTCCTAAACTAGAATCTTGTCAATAGAACAGCAACTTTACCCTCCAATTCTAGTGGGCATAGAAAGGAAAAAAATGGTTTGGGAAAAGAAGGAATGGTTTACACAAGAAAAAGTGAGTTGTGGCTGTGAGTATACTTATTTGTTTTGACAATCAATATTGATGGTAAATAAATTTTATGGTTACAATAACTCAGAAAATAATTTATCACAATGAAACATATCACAAAATTATTAGATAATGTATTTGTAAATATATTTAGACTTGAGTTTATGTATTTCTTTTTCCAAACATATAAATTATACACAGAGAAATCATTTAGTCTTGTGAAAATAAATGAAGGAAATTTCAGATAAATATTTTAAATTATATTTAATTGTGGACTAGATGAATTGTCAAGTTGATATTTTTCAGAATTATCTGTAATTTTCAAATATCTATTATAAAGATTGCTTAAAAACCACTAATACATGTGTGCAGAAGTAATAAAGTGATATATGTTTTGTTATCTATATACTATAAACTGGTTATCTATGAAGCTAGGAATATTTAGTTCAGTTCAACGAACTTCATGTTTCTAAAATGTGATATTCTAAACGTGCAAAACAACACAGCTATTTTTAATCTTCTGTATAGTTGTGTTTTGC
>LOJH01040868.1:0-14520 GCA_001685095.1 Ellobius talpinus
GTGGCAATCTCTAATAGGCCCACATACACGAAAGCAAGCCTGCTAATCAGCCTTAGCCAAATAAGGACTTGTTTATCACAGAGAGCACTCCCTGTCGGGCTAGCAGAAGGCGGCGCCATCTTTAAGGCGCCGAACTACGCAGCTCTCCACATAGCAGGCCTGAGGGCTCAGGGTTGTGGTCCTCCTGTGTTCCAATACTCCTGAGGCACCGTTCAGAAGCATACACCCACTTGAAGCTGGTATCTCGCCATCTGTTAATCAATAGTTACAGAACACAAACACCTTGTCTAACAACATAAACTTTTTGCTCCAAGTTTGCACAAGAACCTTGTTTAGGGCAAGAGAAGCATTAGTGCTCCAAAAATGCTGAGAAAATCAGGTGTGTGTGTGAGGGGCAAACAGTAGCAGGTCTGATGGGCCCGCATTCTTGTGACCCTCAGGGGAGCGTACTGATGGAAGTACCCAACCTCCTAGCATGCTGTTTCCCAGTCTTGCTTTTCTTTCTGACTTATCCTAACTTGGTTTCTCCCTAGAACCGTATGGAAGAGAGCAAAGCCTTGTTTAAAACCATCATCACCTACCCCTGGTTTCTGAACTCGTCTGTAATTTTGTTCTTAAACAAGAAGGACCTTTTGGAAGAGAAAATCATGTACTCTCATCTAATTAGTTATTTCCCAGAATACACAGGTAAGTAAGTGGGGAATGCTGCTCTCACACCAGCCTCATTGACTCCCCAGCTTTCTGGGGCTTCCCTGATGGCTCTCACATTCCCCCTTCAAATTATGCTTCTCATAGTGTTTTCACCTCAACACTTGCCACTGCAAGGGCCTGAATACATTTGCCAACTCATTTGGCTTACTCCACTTGACTGGCCAGGCCCCAACTTGGGAGCCTCACCTAGGAAACCCTTCTACACCTGTCTACAGCTTGCACTAGGGTGCCACCCCTTTCTGTTGCCCTGGCAGCCTGGTCATTCTGCTGCATATGCACTCACTCAGCTTTCCCTGGCAGAGCTGGCTCCTGCAGCTTCAGTCAGAGTACATGCTGCTTTGTGGGGTGCTGGAGTCTTCATGTATGTAACCTGCTCAAGACAGGACAGTTCTCATGCTCACTAATCACTCCTGGCAAAAGACGTCTCAAATAGTATACTCTTGAAATTGGTATTACATGTTAGTATTCCAGCATACCCCTCCTTTGATTAAGCACTCTGGCAATATAGTTTCAAACTGTCAGGCTTTAAAACCAAACTAATAACATTAGTTTCTGCACCACACCCCTCCCCCTACCCACAGCTGCCTGTCTGTACAAGTTAGTGGTTAGAACAAAAAAACTAGGTCACTATTTTTAGACAAACCACTTTACAGTACAATTTTTAGATACCAGTAGACACTTTAAAAAGACCAAACATTGAGCAAGGGAATGGCTGGTTCAGTTGGTAAAAACATTTGCTTTGGAAGCAAGCATAGGACCAAGATCAATCCTTAGAACTCACCTAAAAAAAAGCAGGCATGATAATGAGAATTTATAATCAGAGACAGGCAGACCACTGGGATTTGCTGGCCAGTCAGTCTAGCCTAGTTGGTGAGCTGTAGGCCAAAGAAAGATCTTTGCCAATGGAGGTGCATGGCATTCCCGACAGTAACATGGAATTGTTCTTTGGGCACATGCATGTATACATGCATATATACTCCATAAAATGGAAAATATTTTAAAAACATTTTATAGATTCATATGAAATATAGTAACTATTCCAGGTAACTTTCCCTTAGGTATGAAGTAAAAAGGATCTGAAATAAGAAAATACATTAAAAATGGATTGTGGGAGGACATGATGGTCAGTCTGTATCTTTATTCCTCTCATGACCAGGACCAAAGCAAGATGTCAAAGCTGCCAGGGACTTTATCCTGAAGCTGTATCAAGACCAGAATCCTGACAAAGAGAAGGTCATCTATTCTCACTTCACATGTGCTACAGACACTGAGAATATCCGCTTTGTGTTTGCTGCTGTCAAAGACACAATCCTACAGCTAAACCTACGGGAATTCAACTTGGTGTAAATGCTGTGACCCACTCCTCCCAGACAGAGGGTGATCTCTGGGCCAGGCTCCAAGGACATTACGTAGCCCACAGGGACAGAGGTGGATAGTGTAACTTCAAGGACACTTGCTCTACCAACTCTTTTAAGTGTCATCAACTCTTGTCTTTACTTACCTTTTGGCTGTGAGGTCAGGCATAATTTCTGAGTTTGGTATTTTATAGAATTTCAAAAGGCTACTGTGACGCCCCTCCCCCTTCTAAACTAAAATGTTCAATCACTATTCAGATCACTAACATAGGGGACATGTTAATTTACAGATCATGCCTTCAGACCTCTAGGATTAATTCGTGGGTGACTAAGAAATCTTAATAGACTTAATGATTTTTAAATAAACCTTGAAAGATATTTCTTACATTTCTTCCCCTCATCTAACATTTGTACCAAACAACCAAAGACTTCTTTCTAGCATCCCCCCGACCCTTATTGTTTTAATTCTTTAATTTTAAAGGCAAGGCCTTAAGTGACCCAGGCAGGCTTCCAATCCACATCTGCTATGTAATTGAGGATGGCCTTGATCCTCGTGCCTGGACTCCCCAAGTGTTTGTTGGAATTGTTGGTGTTCAGCTAAGACTATTTTCTTTTCTGAGACAGGGTCTCATGTATTCCATGCTGGTCTCAAACATAGTACAGTCGAGGATGACCTTGAACTTCTGATTCTCTTGTCTTCATATATATAGCCTAATTAGAGCAAGAGAGTTTTCACCCTGTTGCTAATTATTCCTGACAAGAGGTCTCAAACTGTATGATTTTGACATTGATATTTATAGGTTACTAAGTGCTAGGATGTATGTCAGCACGATCAGCTTATGTGATGCTTGGGATGGAACCCAGAGTGCTGGGCAAGCTGCCAGCAGTTTTCTTAAAAGAAAAAAAAAAACAGTAGTTTTATTCTTGTCAGCTTTCTAAGCCAAATTAATATTATCCCAACTTCTAGTTTAATTTTGCCACAATTTGGTGGTGAAGACTACACCGAGAGGAGAAACGGACTCTAGATAGTGCATGTGTGTATCTTAATGCGTATGGTCAGGTCTTTATAAACTTATGGAATGGCTAAAGCATAACTTGTTTAACAAATGTCATGTAAGCCTTGCCAAAACTGATGGTAATAACAAATGTGCTATGTCTGAACTGTGTACACTGTGCCTTTCTGGATACTGAGAATATACTGTTCTACCAAGAGCACTGATGATAATGTGTTTCTTGGAGCTCATGGATGGTTCTATTCAAATGAAAAATGATAGTCTTACTAACAATTCAGCAGTTTTCCTGTTTCCCCTTTTGAAGTAAGTCTTCATTCATCTCTGTATGCTGGAGATCCTTCATAGCTGGCTCAGTAAACAGAGCAGATCCTGATTCCCAGGAAGTAGAGTGGTTCAGACTGAAGGCCTAGGATGGCTTTGTTTCCACTGCTCATTGGGAGGTATGTGTGTACTTAGGGTGTATCTACCTCCCAGAAATCTTCAAAGGGTCTCTAACTTATAAGGCTTTAGCCTTTATAACAGTGAGAAAGTGACATATATCCAAGAGGAACTGTACTTTGAATTTTGATCCTTTCTCAGGCTAATAATTTTTGGCCTGGTACTCTCTTGAGATGATAGGCAGTTAGTTGTAAGCTGCAGATCCCAGTGAGCCAGTAACATCTGGGGAAAGCAGTAACCTCTCTGTGGTGCACTGCTGGATTGGATGTTCCAGAGGGTCAGTGTACTATTATGCATTTTCAGTCTCAATGCTTCCAGTCACTGTAGGTTTACTTAGTTGAGTCTGTATAAACATTCTCAGATTGGCTATATCTGTTGCAGAACCCCATGGTTAAATTCCTAGAGCTGAACTAAGCCTTTCTTATACTCAGTTATCGGACCTTCAGATTGTCAACTTGTTAGAACAATTCCAAGGGTAAACACATTCTACCAAAGTAGCATTAGGTTTTGAAAGCCAATTTTAACACATGAATTGGACAAACGGATGCTAAATTTTATTTTAAACATGTAGCCATCAAGAGAAAGACAAAGGGATAGCTCTTCAAGATATTTAAAATCAAAGAAAGAAAACATTCACCAATGGTTAAAGGTGATTAACTAGTCTCATTAGCCAATTAATCTAAAAAGAAGCATATCAACAGAATCAGAATCAAGGATGTTAAGCAATGTAGGATTCTCTTTTCAAGTTGCAGCAGCCATTCTAATTGGTCTGAATAAAGGAAATCTGGAGTCAGATAGGGGGTGAAAGCTGAAGGAGCAGAGCAGTAGTGCGGCCAGGCACTAGAGACCTTTTACCTCTACAATGCTCAAACCAAAGGGGCAATCCTGTCCTCAGATTGCATCCTCAGACTTTGTCCTCTGCACGGGTTATCCTCAGACTGTAACTGTCTTCACCAAACCTTAGATTCCGCTCTCTACTCAGCCATATCATTCCTGTCTCTACCTCCCTAGTGCTAGGATTAAAGGTCACCTTTGTGTGAGCTGTTTCTCTTTTAGACAGATTCAATCTTGTGCAGTCCAGGGTGGCCTTAAACTAACAGAGATCCCTCTGCTTCTGTATCCCAAGTCCTGGGATTAAAGGTACCTGCCACCATTCCCTGACCTCTAGTGGCTTAGCTCTGCACTCTGATCTTCAGGCATGCTTTACTTGTTAAAACACAAAATATCACTACATTGAGTACCTTCTAGCATTGAGTTATTAACAATTTAACCTTTGATTGATACAAATTGATGACTTTAAGGCAAGAAAGGTGTGGAATAAATCAAAGGGTGGTAACAAATACCTTTTTCAGTTACAGCAAAGTTAACTCTCCATATCAGGAGTCAGTGATTTCTGTCAATATTAATTAGTTGTGCAGAAATTCTCCCTTAGTCTATCTTTTTAAAATACACTCACCACAACTGCCAGAAAAAATTAGCCATCTGAAGTTGGTGGCTAACCATTCACCAGGTATTTCCTCAAACTTTTAGTCAATGGTAAGCATGCTTGGCTAGAAGGCTATCCATTTCAACTAAAAAGTCAGGACACTGATCTCTTGGAGGGACTTGGTTGAGCCACAGAGAGAAGAGAAGATGAATGTTCCTGGTTCTATTCAATAATCCAAACAGACCGAAGACCATAAAGCTTTATTGGACTCACATATGGTTACACTGGGTAGTCATTTTAACATGCAATCACCACCTCCAAGAAATAAGTACTGTTTCAAGTGTTAGTATTTCCAGCCAATTTTTAGAAAGAAAAAGACTAAGATTAGTTTTAAAAATAAGAACCTCATTTGAAATGCCTGTGTTAAGACTATATCAAAATACACAAAACTTCGGCAACCACAGTGTAATAATTAGGTCATGTTTAAATACAAGAGATATTAGGAATAGAAAAGGATATACTGATGCAATGAGGAATACTTTAAAACCTATAATAACCAATGGTCATGTTTTCAACAAATAATAAACATTTCAAAGAAGCACAGGCTATTAAGTCAATATAAAAATAGACACTAGTCTGGACATTGCATAGAAATGGAACGGTACAATGAAAAAACTAGCAAGAAGGTATTTTTAAAGCACACCTTCCCCCAAAATTTCATTAACTGTAATACACTTGTATACAGAGATGACCATTTAAAAAATGGTTCCAAATATAATTTAGTCCTAAATATAATTTATAATTATTGGTGGGCTTGTGTGTATTGATACTGAGAATATTCTTTCTAAGCTATAGTATGTTGCTTTTTGAAATGTTTTTCTGCCCAAACACTGGCAACTTGTATACAGTCAATTAAACAATGGTGGTAGGAGGACATCATAAACACTGAGGGTTTCATCCCGCTCCGCTGTAGGTAACACTTCTAGTCATTAGACATATTTTTACAGCCTCATGAGGGTCCTTGCTACAGTTTACTAGAAGGAAGCACTGCCATCACAGAAACGTATTTAGTGACAGGTTTTAAATCGAGGCAATTTGATAGAGATCACAGCAGGTGTTAAAACTACAACTCAAATTTATATTTGTATTAAAAAAACTCAATTTTAAAAAAAATACTCATATCGACCTGTAAAATCTGAAGTTACATTTCTTATGTTTCAAGCTTTGGGTAAATCAAAATTTCCTCTTTTAAAGAATGATATAATGCTTAAGAAAAATCAAGAACCTTTAATGCTAAAGTAAAAATACTTTTAAATGACATGAGATTATTTTACAAAAGAGGCAATAAATAGAAAAGGTTTTAATTGAAGAAACATTAGCAGGGCTTCTGATAAGACATAGCCCTCTCTCATTTAGCAAGGCACCACCTTCTAGGTCAGTGGGGGAAGTCATGCTGTTGGGTATAGTGCTTACCCCTCTACACTACATACAACAGATCATAAAAAAACACAATCTAGCCAACTAGTGTAAACTCAGATGCTTTAGCATTAACAATGAAGTATAAACTTCAAAAATATATCCAGAAGATCAGGCAGAGGGCAAAGGTTCTTTTCTAGAGTGAGAAAGGATATGTGATTCTATGCAGCACCAATGGAAAACAGACTTATGAATTTGGATTAATCTGATATAAGAAAATGCAAGTCTTCTTTTTCTACTTAGGTATTATGGAAATGAATAAATGCAGTATTTTTAGTTAAAATGTACTGATATTTGTATGGCACCCTCAGCAGGTGAGTGTTCCAGTTCTACAATAATGGTTAGCTACCGGTTTGTCAGGATCTTTGTCACCTGCATGATGAGCCAGACAGAAGGCAGATGGGAGTTAGACGTCCTGTAGTGAAGGACCTCTACCACAGCCTGTGGTCTTTTTGGGTGTCATCTGCCGAGTTAATTTTCTATGCTTTTTCTGGTTCCACGGATTTTTCTACGAGGAAAGGGAAGTAAAATATTTCATACAGTAGAACAAGAGCACTCCTGACATCTCATCCTAAAGGTGACCACTGTGCTCTGAGCCTGCTCTTTACTACCTAAGAAACAAACATCTCAAACCAACCTGTTTCCAGGGAGGGGAGCCGTGGGCATGGCCACAGTTCCAGCAGTTCCAGACAGACCTAGTCTTTCGGCTTTTTATTTACTTTTAAAAAATCTAACACTAAAATGTGATTTTAAATTATAAACAGAAAGAGTATTTGTTCTTATGTGTTCTCTTGTTCCTGTATTTCTTTACTATTCCATTTTAAAAATATGATTGTCTTTAGTTATTAAAGTGACTTCATGACCCATTGGTTATGACCTATAATTTGAAAAACACTGCTGCTGAGGATTTCAGTTGCATCAGAGGTAAACAAAAAGAAAAAACCTGGAGCACAGACACAGACCTGATAGTTTCAGACACCTATAAGTACATATGGCACATGCGTTTTGTCTTCATCTTTCTAATGCAGAGGCCTATACAAGGGAGCAATTAGTAGAGCTAAAGAATGAACCAACACAGTGATCCAAAGAACAGGAAATTCAGGGTTGAGCATTTTTTTTTCAAACCTGGTAGGAATGGGGCACGAACCTGTGGATGCTTTTAACAGATTAGATACTGGCATAGTGATACTCACTGGAAGGAGATGATTATGATAGAAATCATGGAAAACCCCAGGACTCCAGATGCCAGAGAAGACCACCCCCCACACAGTGAAAGCGAAGCTATTGGAGAAATCTGAATACTATGATTCCTGGATGATTTTTCTCAAAAGATCTGGAATCTGAAAAAGACTACTGACTCAAACACATAACTGTAAATTATAAAATGTCATGTGAATGTCTTGTCTATGTCAATGGTGGTTAGTGTTCCTAGTTTTCACAGTTGTTTAGACACAGACTATCCTAGAACAACCTGTGTCTTTCTAGTGCACAGTCAGAGAGTGATGGGAGGAGGTGATAGGCACACGATTCTTAAGGAACAAGAGCTATTTCTTGTTTTTTATTGATACAGGAACAAGGAGAACAGGCACAATAGCTATGTATGTGCACCAGTTATAAAACCCATCCTGCCGGCTGCCAGAAGATACAGAATTGCTATGCTATTACTTTTGCACTTTACCATGGCATACCTGAAGAGTTATGAATCTAATTTTTCTGAACTCATGAAAGAAGCAACTAATGAGGTATTTAACTATTGGCAGTGACTGCAGTGCCAGAAAAGCAACATTCCAGATACAGAGATGATACCGACCTCCTAACTACCTCTCCTTGCAGGTTTAATCTGCAAACCTGGAGGGGCTCAGCAACAGAGAAAACTTGCGCCTTACCTTGAAGAAAGGTCATCTTAGGGAGGCATAACTATAACAATTTGAGAAGTGTCATCTTTTGATTCAACTTATGTTTAGCAGAGAAAGCATTCTGGGGGACACCACCAATAACAATGTGTTCTGTGAAATCATATGGTAACAATAGCAGGATTTGGGCAGCAACAACTGCAGCTACAGACTCGCATGCTATTCATTCCAGGTTGTACATTAAAGCAAGAGACTTCACAAACCTGTAGATTAAATACCCAGTGACCAAACAAGACTCTTCAATTTCAACACCAGTTTACAACAAGTTGGTAACATTACAATATAGATTGAACACCATGTGTATTCAATAACCAATTAAGACATTCTGTTTATAGGTCACAATTGGACAATCATTCTGTTTCACTTTAAATAGTCCAGTAATAGTAAAGAGCAAAGATCTTGGATTAAAAGCAAAGAGGGAAAAAACCTGTAGCCTTGTGTTTTTTTTTTTACTGTGATGGAGTTTAGAACTTTTGTAGTGATGAGCCTGTATTTTTAACTAAGTGTTTCTCACCTTAATAACTACAGAGTAGGCAAACCTGAAATTCTTAATCCAAGACAATAGGGTGGGTTACTGGTTAGAATTTAGGGTTTGTCCTTTAACTCATGATAGGAGCTATTTATTCCAGAGCATAATTCATTAGCGCTAAGATGCCAGCAAGAGCTTCTCTTTTTTGAATTTTTAAATTCTTGTTACCAGTAAACAGAAGGTAAGCAATATTAAGGCTGTAAATTTTTACTTTAAACACAACCGTCTATTAACAACACAAACTGGGTAAATCCATGGGGTTTCCCTGAGGAAATATTTCCAAGGCTCTAAAGATCTGGAGGGATTGTACCATTTTTTTGGGGGTATGATACTCAGTTTTTAAAGCCTCTCAGTCTGTGATTAAGGAACATTATGTACAATCTCAAAAAAGATTGTTTTTCACAGTTATACTATGTATTTTAGTATAATCCAAACCATTTTTTAAAAGTAAGGAAAATACCAAAATATTTATTTGTAAAAAGAACTTCATGATTCTGAAGAAATTACCGAAGTTTTCATGTCACTACTGAGGCAGTGCTTAATCTGATCATTTCCTGTCACTTAGGGAGACAAAGTAAGCATGAGAGAAGTTTACAGTGTTAACTGGGAAACCACATTTTGTTTGACATGAAGACTGAGCAATCTGTCTACTACTACTGAGAATACCATGAAGTAAACACTTCTTTTTATAAAAAAGAATCATAACCAGATGCATGATTCAGATTAGGAAACTGAATGGACCTTCTAGTATTTTAATCACATAGCTGTTTACCCAATTGATTCTGTTTTTTTTTTTATTTTTTTAAGGCATTTAAAAGCATAGGATCCCTGGAATGACTCCTATTCTCCACAGGGGTTAGAAGGTACAGCAAGGGAACTGTAATAAGGGATTGCTGTCCCTCCAGGCAGCATTCCCTCTTCACAGGCTCGGAGATGGTTCTCTTGCTTCTTCCAGCTTTGTAAGGATCCACTGTTGGGGAGAGATAAAGCAATATTTACTAATCTCAATGAATTTGTGATGAAACAAAACATAATGAGTAGAAATCTCAAAGCCAACATTACATTTAGGCATAAACTGATAGCCAACAGTTAACCTACAGACTACAGAAGAGAGCACAGACACAGTCCGGAGTTCAGAGGATCGCATTTCTCTAAGGTCCTTGGAATAAGATGTTCATCTTGGGAATTAAAGGATCATCTTGAGAAAAAGAAAAGTACAATGAACTATTCTGTCAGAAAAAGTATAATTTGGTGATTAGACAACTGACATTGTCTGAAAAGTCAGTATTGTTACAAAGCTCTTTCCACTTTGCGCCATTCTGTGTGTAGGAGTTTCAGTTAAAGCAGGACAAAGAATCTGTAGTTGGGAGTAGCACAGTAACATCTTTGAGCAGTTTTGATCTTCTCAGGATAAAAATTTATGCTGAAAGGACTAGAGATTATTAAAATGAAATACAAACCTTTCTATGAGCAATGCCCACGATTGTGGGATCTGCATGATAAGTGAAAGTTGTGATATAGCTGGGTCCCATTTCCAAAAGATTTAGAAGGCAGCTGAATAAGATCCTTTGGTGGCTGTCTCCCACCAAGTTGAACAGCCACTCATGTATCAAACTGCATTTACAAGAGCTAAGGAAGTCAGGTGAGACATACGCCTGCTTATTGCGTATGGAGAACAAAAAGACATCTAAGGAAGGTAAGCGATGCCACGCCACACTATAACTCAACTTCAATCAACTCAGCATAGAAAGATGCCCCTCACTCAGGGGCAAGACAGTCTAGCACAGGTCTTAGTCTTGAAACTCAATCATGCCATACCACAGTGAAACCCCAACTAACTCCTGGTCACTGGGCCAATGGAAGGTGACTGATTACAATTACCACTCCTCCCCCAACTTCAGGCAGCAGAACACAGAGCAAGATACCGCCTGTTGGGAAGAAGGGCACAGCCATGACAGTTAAACTCGAGTTCTACATGGGCTGCATTAAGTCCTCACCTATGAATAATGATGTGGAATATAAATGGATTAAACACTCCAAGTAAAAGACAGTGTGACTGACTAGATTAAGAAACCCATACAACCCCAAACCCAAATCTACTATGTGATTTATAAGAAATGCATTCATCTCTAAGGACATATATGAATTACAAGTGAAGGGACTGAATAATATATTCCATGCAAATGGAATTCAGAAGAAATCAGGAGTAGCTATACTTATAGAAAAATCAATTTTGGATCAAAAGCTGTAGAAAGAGATTAGAATTTGATACAAAGCAACATGGACACAGAGAATAAATCATTTTACTGTGCTTTAAGGAAGCAGAAAAAAACAAGCCAAACTCTAAGTTAGAGGGAAAGAGTAAGAATCAAAACAAATAAATGACGTCTTTACTCTTTGAAAAGATAAACAAATTAGAGCAAGTTCTTGGATGGAATAAAAAGAAGACTCAGAACCAGAAATGACATTACAAAATGACACCAAAGAAATAAATATCATCAGAAATTATTACCAATAGCTATGTACCAAAATAGTGGTCATATATAAATTCAAGATGCATGTATCTTACCAAGACTGAAACACACACACACACACACATACACACACAGTCCAATAAAAAATTAATGAAATTGAAGCAGTAATAAAGTCTACCTTCAAGGAAAAGTTCAGGTATTATTTCTACTGTCTCCTTGTTCCAGGTCGTAAATATATTAAAACTTCAGTGTTTTATTCCTGTTTCTAGGTAATTCAGTTACCCTTCCTATGACTAGTACACCAATGTTGTCTTTATTCATAATACCTTGATAGAAACTGCAAAGCATGTGTTAAATTGCATAGCATACGCTAACTGGTCCATGGTATGTAGGAGGAGAGCAATTAATATCTAGATGCAACAAGTGAACTGGAAGATAACCCTATTTTCCGGAGAATGTGGTAAGAAGGCAAGAGGCAGGGATGAAGTGAAAGGCCCAGTGCTCTTAAGATGAGCTGCTCCAAACAGCCCACTGCTGCATGAGAACAGGGTCTTAGCTCTGACTAATGTGACATCAGTTCACAGGCTTCCTTTTCTTCCTTGTCATGACCCAAAGCATGTGCAGTCCTTTTCAGTTAGACCACTCCTATTCCAAAGAAACTGAGGTTAACTGATTTCCTTCAAAGTTCTGCTAGCAAGCAAGAGAGGAAACACTAAACCCTACCTTGCTGACCACAGGCTTGGTTACTTTCTTGTTTTGTTATACCATTGTATTGTACAATAAAGAAATTAGTGACACAGAGTTATACTTTCTCTTCTGGAGTGGACAGATTAACACCAGAACAGAATGATTCTTGGTGTTTGTTTGCTGACTGTTAAAAACTGAAGTATGACAGTTAGCATTTAACAGGAGAACATGTTGAAACATGTAATTTCAGCTAAGAGGTTGAGGAAGGAAAACGGTGGGTTCTAGGATATCCTGGTCTATATAGTGAGACCCTGTCTCAAAAATAAAAAAATGAAGAGCAATTTGATATAAAAAGTCAGAGTGTTGATATGTTGAAAGATGGTTGAAGGACATATCATTAATTATATATACTAAAGCTGTTAAAAACAAAAGACCTAAACAAAATTTACCTTCTGAAAAATATGGCTTCAAAGTGAGATGCTTCTTTGAGGCTTAAATAAAAGATTAATTATATTTACCCTAGCATCCTCTGGAGTCTTGAAGTTAATTATTTTCCCAAATTCTTTGGCATGAAATACAGATTTCACTCGTTCCTACAAACAGAATTCGTAAGTTCATTAAAAAGAAAACCCAGTTGTAGAAATACAATAAAGAAATGCTTTTTCCCATCTACAGATACTACAATTACATTGTCTAAGGAAAGCTATCCTGAGACAAAGCAGCATTCATAAAAGACACATCAGAGACAACCCCAGTGCACTATTTTAGAAAATATAAATATCAAAAACCAGTCTGTTCTACATACCTTTGCTTCAATACGCAATCTTCTCCCACGAACAATGAATGGCTCTTTGGTAAACTCATCAAAACTATACTGCCATTCACATGTAAGTTGTCCAAATGTTCCCTTTGTTACAAACAACACACCACTATGGGAAGAAGAAGAAAGGATTCACTTTGAGAACTGAAGGACTTAATAAAACTTAAATAAAAGATTTACTTTTATTTTTTATTTTTTACAAGCACACATGAAACATTCATAGATAGCCTAAGTCATATTAAAATCCTATTTTTCAAAAATATTTAATTTGTATGTGCACATGTGTGCAGGTACCCAGAGAGGTCTGAGGAGGTCGTTGGAGTCCCTGGAACTGGAGTTAAAGGTGACTGTGCACCACCTTGTGTAGATGCTGGGGAACTGAACCTGGATCTTCTGCAAGGGCAGCAAGTATCCTTAACAGCCCAGCCATTTCTACAGCACCACAAAAAACCTTAATGAATTTAGGGCTTGAGGTATGGCTTAATGGTAAACTGCCTCCTAAAAAGTGTGTGGCCTTGGGTTTGATTTCCAGTATCACAAACAAAACAAAATCCAATAAATTTTAAACAATGGAAACCATAAAAGTATCTGTTTTCAGACCATAATGGACTAAAATTAAGAATCTAGTTAAAAGATGAAAAATGACAACACTTCCCAATGTTTAAAAATAAAGGCACACCTCAAACAAGCCATGAGTTAAAGAATCTCAAATGGTGAAAACAATTAGAAGAGCAAAAACAAAACATAACATCTGTGGGATGGAGCTGAATCAATGCTCAATGGGAAATTTACAGCATGACATTTACTAGAAAATCTGAGCTGAAGTCTTAGGAGGCTCTTTCTAAGGAACGGTAAGCATTTACAGAACCAATTACCAGAAAATAGTCAAGAACGTGTAACAGGTTAGAATAATACACTCTGCACCCTCCATCATAAAGAGGCTTTGCTAACCACACTGAACAGAATCAACACACTGAAAATCCCTGGGGTTTTCCAGGGAAAATCAAGTCATGTCATTGTCAAAATCAGAAAGAAATTTTAAAAATACAACATCTTAGGCTTCATGGGGAGAAGAGATTAGAAAAATGCATTTCATCTATTGTTCTACTTAATCCTTTCTTTAAAGGACATTCTCACAGTTATTCTTTGTAGTTGAGACACTGATTTTAAGTTGACAGCACATACTTTCAGAGAGAGACTAAGACAAAGCCTATGGCTTGATCTTCCAAAGTCTAGTCAAAAAGTGGGAGGAATGAGAATATGAGCAAAGAGGTCAAGACCATGATGGGTTTCCTACTGAAATAGCTTACCTGAGCTAATGGGAGCCCACCAACTCTGGCCTGACAGTGAGGGAACCAGCATTAAGACCAAACTAGACCCTTTGAATGTGGGTGACAGTTTTATGGCCGGGGCAAACTGGGGAGCCACTGGCAGTGAGACCAGGATTTATCCCTACTGCTTGTACTGGTTTTTTGAAACCCATTCTCTTTGGAGGGAGACCTTGCTCAGCCTAGGTATAGCTGGGACAGCCTTGGTCCTGCCTCAAAGCCTTATGCTCTCTGAGGAATGGATGTGAGAATGATATGGGGGGAAGGTGGAAAGAATGGGAGGAGGGGAGGAGAGAAGGGGAGGGAGTGGGAACTGGGATTGATATGTAAAATGAGAAAAGATAGTTTTT
>LOJH01040869.1:7993-19159 GCA_001685095.1 Ellobius talpinus
GGATGGGGGCAGGAAGGGGGATGGGGCAGGAAAAGAGGATGGGGCAGGAAGGGAGGACGGGGGGGCAGGAATGGAGGATGGGGGCAGGAAGGGAGGATGGGGAAAAGAAGGGAAGATGGGGAGTGGAAAGGAAAGATGGGGAGCAGAAAGGGAGGATGGGGCAGGAAGGGAGGATGGGAGCAGGAGGGGATAAAGAGGAACATGGAGAGAGGATGTGGGACCAGCCCCAAGGAGCTTCATGGAAGCTTCCAGAAGTCTCTACACTGTACCTCCTAAGTGGGACACAACCTGATCCAGCCTCTCTTTGTCTCTCTTGAAGAATATATCAAAAAGAGCCCTGGGGAAGATTTTGCTGAATGCCCTGGACCGGAGCCCCTCACAGGGTAGGCAAGGGTGGCAAGGGTGCCTGGCTGAGAATGGATGGCAGCTGCCAGGCATCTAGACCAAAACTCCAGCACTGTTCTGAATTCTGGTCTGCAGAACGGCCTCTGGCCCCACCCCACCAAAACAGACTCCAGACCAGAACCAAGCCCCAGAGACCGCAGGCAGCTATGACCACCCGAAGCCAGCATGGGCCCAGCAGACAAGGGTGGGGTTGCCTGCTGGCAAGTCAGACTGTTCTGTTCCCTGAGCTAACTATGGTCCAGGACTGAGGCAGCACTTAAAGCCCCCAGCTCTGACAGCTGACCTATCAGAGAGAAGTTACCCCACCACATAGTCAAGAACTACCCAGCCAAGTGCCTGGGATTTGCCTAAAGCTCCAGGTCCTATGGTCCCTGCTGCTCAGGCAAAGCTGAGGGCAGCAGAATTTCGCCAGTTGTGTCCCCTGCAGCTGACCCTGCCTCACAGAGTCACAGGGAGACCCACAGGTGAGCCTTCACTTGCTTGCAGGATCTTCAAACAGCCCATTATCAGTGAAGAGAAGGCATATGGAAGACAGCAGTTCTCAGCCTTCCTAAGGCTGCACCCCTTTAATAGAGTTCCTCGTGTGGAGACCCCAACCATAAAGTTATTTCGTGGCTACTTCATAACTCTAATTTTGCTACTGTTATGAGTCATAATGTAAATATCTGATATGCAGAATATCTGATACATGACCCCTGTGAAAAGGTTGTTCAGCCCCCAGGGGTCATGACCCACCCTTTGAGAACCACTGGTCTAGGCATTAAGAAGGAACATAAGGAGCAGGGCTGGGCAGGGTGGGCAGTGGAATGGGGCAAGTGGTAGGCAAGCCATGGAAGAGAGAAGTGACTGCAGACAAGATAAGGAAATCTACCCTTTTGTTTCTCTCTAGAGGGTACAAGTGGCACCTTGGCCATCCTGGACACCTTGCACCAAGCTTTGGTTGGCTGTGAACTCCTGCAAAGAAACCCCACAATGCCAGCATCCACAGCTCCTGTGCACACGAACCCCTTCCTCATCTCCTGCTGAGCTCACTGGCCCTGCCTTGGGCCACCTTAACCATCATCAGCCCAGCCTTGACCACAACCAGACTTGCCTCCCTGGTCAACCTGACGACCATGGGACTAGCTTTGGCAGTCTCTGGACCAACCTTCACAGCCAGACTGACTGTCATCACTGTGGCCTCTTCAGTCATCCTGAGTGCCATCAGTGCAGCCTGACCACTGTTGGACTGACTTCTACCGTCTGAACACTCGCCACAAATGGTTTGACTGTTGTCACTTCCGCAGAACTCTGGTAGCCAAAGCTCCTTCCAAAACTGGGTCTGGCAGCTGCTCCTTCCTGGGACCTCTCACATTCTCACAGAACCCCCACACTGAAACCCTGCAGTTGCTAGATCAGCCTGTACCTGAGGCTGTTGATCTTATGCTGGGCACAGTACACAGTACATCAAAAATCTCTGCCCTGCTTGCTCCAGCTGATTCCCTGTTATCTGACCTGCTCGGGAAGGGCCAGTTCTGCACCCTGATCAGGCTACATGTGTGTTAGAACCTTGTGTGATCAGATGTGCAAGGAGGAACTCCAGGGCCCAGGCAAAGGGAACCCACACTTTGGCAAGTCTAACTTGTGAGCTCTGCTATGACCTCCCAGGAAAGAAAAGAAAATCACAGAACCCTTCTGGGGAATGAGGCACATGACCAGTATAGAATACAACTAGTGCACCCTGGGTTTTATTTTGCTGTGTTTCTGGTGCCAGGGATGCCCCAGCACTGCAAGAGCTCCCCCACCAAGCACACCCTTCACCTCTTTCTGTTCTTTTCCTGCCCTTTTGCTGGAGCATGGCAGGCACAGGTTTCATCAGAACCTTGACAAACTGAGAGAAGGAACATTCCTGCAGCCAGATCCCCCAGCTGGCCTGTCCCAGTCAAGTAAGGGGAAACCAGAGCCAAGTTCAGGCCCACCGAGACGGGTGCAATCACAGGTGCTCTGTTTAGCTCTGTTGTTTTACACAGGCTCAAGGAGAGAAGGAACCAGGAAGGCTTTGCTATTACGGAGCCTGGGAAGCTTTGCTGCCCGGGAAGCAGCACAGTTATTGAAAGTGGACTTGGGTTAGTTGTAGAGGGGTGTTGTGGATGTTGAGACAAATACTAGGAAAAGAAGGAGGGGGCAAGGATACACTAGGAAAAGAGAAGGTGATATTATATAAAATACTTCATCAAAACCACAAATGGCAGACTAGGAGCCAAAGACAGAACAAAAGTTATTAAACATGAGCAGTTATGTAAGACATCAACCCCCCATCAGCATCACCCCCAAATAGTAGTGGTCTCATTACAATAACCAAAATATCTGGATTCTCAGACCAAATGACAAGATGTCTACAAGGAGGCTGGAGGGATGGCTAAATAGATAAAAGCACGTATTGCTCTTGCAGAAGACCTGGGTTCAATTCCAACTTCCTATAACTCCTGTTCCAAGTAATCTAATTGCCCTCTTTGACTTTGTGGGCACACAAGTGGTACACAAACATACACTCAGGCACAAACATAAAAAATAAATCAACTTTAAAAAAAGAAATTCACTTTAGATATAGACACGTGGGTTAAAGTGAAGGGGTACAGGAAAATACTACTGTGCCAACAGTAATCCAATGAAAGCCTTCAAGGCAAGGAAAAGCATCGGGGGAGAAAAAGGTATCACATGATGTCAGAGGGGTGAGCTCACCAAGAAAATAATGTATGCACCTGGCAATAGCCACAAACTACCTGAGACAAAAATTAATACAAATGCATAGTGATGCGCGCCTTTAATCATAGCACTCAGGAGACAGATGCAGACAGATCTCTGAGTTTGAGGCCAGCCTGGTCTACATAGATGTTGTCTCAAAAATACATATTAATAGAGCTTCAAGAAACAGATGAGTCCACTATTGTAGTTGCAGACTTCAACATACTTCCATAAGAAATGGACACACCCAGCATGTATGGCATTAGTAAAGCTGAACACACCAGAGCCAACAACCAGATGGGTTCAACGATACAGACTGCTCATCCCACACTGGCACAAATGCATCCTCTTCAAGCTCAGACAGCAGTCTTCACATTCCGGCTACAAACCTTCTCAGCCAACCAAACTATGGAAACCATGCAACTCTCTCAAGAGACAGCAAAATTAAACTCATAACAGAAAGACAGCTTGGAAATCCATAAATGCTTAAAGAATGAATAGCATATTTCTACATTAAATACATACCAAAGAAGAATTTTCTGGAGTAATTTTAAAACCCTTTTGGCTAAATGAAAATGGAAACATAGCGCATCAGAACGAATGGGACACAACAAGAGCAGAGCTTAGAGGGAGTGCACGGTAGGGGAGTGAGTTTATTAGCAAAGTCATTGTCCCCACCTCAGGAAGCTGTCAGATGAAAAGCAGATTGTAAGGCCAACTTGATAAGTACATCCCAATTTGAGCTATAGAGTCAACTCAGAGCATACAGATGAAAAGAATAAAAATTAAAGCAGAACTCAGACTCAAAATAGCATATCAGAAAAGAAAATCAACAAAGTCAAAGCTGGTTCTTGGGAGAGATTACAGAAGTAGTTAACAAAAGCATCTTGCAGGGGCTGGAGAGATGGCTCAGTGGTTAGGAGCACTGGATACTCTCTCAGAGGACCCAGGTTCAATTCCCAGCACCCACATGGCAGTTCACAGTTGTCTGTAACTCCAGTTCCAGGGGATCTGGCACCAATGCACATAAAATTAATTATTTAAAAAAGTTTAAAGTATTTTTTTACAAATAAACTTCTCTACAGACTAATCAAAGAAAAAACAGAAGAGACACCTTACTAATACCAGCGGCGAAGGAGGGCTGTCATTACGGGACAGATCTCAGCAGAATTAAAAGGAGTTAAGTATGACTGTAAATAAAGCCTTGTGAGCCAATGAAAGGGATCCATTCCTTGAAAAACACATAAAAGCCACACATGAAGAAACAGACAATCTGATAGGTATTCGATAATATAGTTAACAATTAGCAAAGCAGAAAAATAACAGGCCGGGGACAAGCTCTCCGGCACATTCTACGCTGACGGGCTGTACGAATCATCTAGTCTCTTCCAGAAAACAGAAGCAGGCCTTCTTCGCAGTCCCTCTGTAAAGCCAGGATTGTCACTGTGCCAGCAAATATCTCAAACAAAGAGAGCGAAATGCCTCCTAAGTATGGGGCAAAAAATATTCAGCAAAATATAAGCAAGTCACGGGCAACAGTGTGAGCTGGAGATGAGCATTTGCCCTTCACACAGGACCTGCTTCAATCTCCAGCGCAAAAAGAAAAAAGGAAAAACAAGAATTGCTCACCTTACCCCAGTGGAACTGACGCACTGTTGTATGGGAAAGAGGCTGGAGCCCATGGCGGCTTCCGTGTCCTTACAGACAGTGGTGCTGACACTCTGCCCTTCCATGTCCATACAGATAGCGGTGCTGACACTCTGCCCTTCTTGGGCCTTCACAGCTTGCTGGATTGCAGCCTGTCATCTCTTTCCTCACCCAGCCTGCAGAGTCCCTGAATATGGATGGGACCTGAGCACAGGCCTGATGCTCCCAGGCAAGGACAAAGTTCAGGGTGAGATGACCCCAGAATCTTCCCTGGATGCAGACCGGGGTCAGGGCCAGCGCATCAGCTGTGAGTGGCAGAAAACAGTGTGCTTTGCCTCACATCCACATCCCAGTGACTAGGACCCTACCCACTTCCACGCGGCTCAACAGCAGAGCCCAGCGTGCCTGAGCAAGGCCGGACTCCGCCCACTTGATCAGCCTAAGGACCTTTACAGAGCGCAAGGCCTGAGATGCTCTGACTGGGAAGCGGAAAGGAAGGTGCTGCCCAGGGAGAGGAATGTTGTACTGGGCCCTTGGCTGATGTAGGAGATCTTCTATCTATCTGCTGCTTTCATTGGTTAATTAATAAAGAAAACTGATTGGCCTGATCTGTCAGAACATAGGTAGGTGGGGAAGACAGAACAGAATTATGGGAAAAAGAAAGCAGAGTCANGAGTTAGCCAAGAAGAGGCTAGATATAATGGTCCAGGCAATGCTTAAATGAATACAGTTTCCGTGTAATTATTTTGGGTAAAGCTAGTCAGCGGTAAAGGAGCCAGTCAGCAGGAAGCAGCCACAGCTCCTTCTACACTTGGCCACCATGTCTCCAGAGAGCAGCTGTCATGGAAACCTCAGTGTCAACTTGAGTCAAAAGTAGTATGTGTGAAGGAATCCACTCAAACAGAACCTCCCCTGACACTCGCTCGAACCCAAAAATTGATTTAAAAAAACAAAAAGTTAGTTGGTAGATATTGAACCCCAGAACCCTAACCCAAAGTTCCCTTTACTTCCTGTGAGTCCTGGGGAACCCTGTGCACCAATTAACTCCTTGGTCTGCTGCTCAATAAAACTGCTCTTTTTTTGTTGTTGTTGAAAAAAATTTAAATAGGGCATTTAATTTTTAATCCATATTAAAAAGGTTTTCCATGTATGTATGATAACGTAACTTATATCCAAAGATTAATTCATATTTTTTCAATTACTTTACAAACCACATATTGCTGAGAACATTCCAGGCCTGAGGCATGGTAAGTGAGTAGGTAGGAATCTCTGTGTAGTCATCAAATGACAAAGTTCGGAAGCAGGGGATATTCAGTAACTATACTCTATTTGCACATTTGTGTTTCTATATTGGTACAATAAATACCAGACAATGACTGTAGAAAGTCTACAAAGACACAAAATCAATACTAATAACACCAAAATAATTACCTTTATAAATAATCTGATACAGATCAATTTCACATTCAATAACTTAGAAAAATAAAGCTAGTGTTTCCTATTTTTTCATACACAAAAGCAAAGCAATGGTTGGAGCATATGCAATTTATACTAAATATATCTTAGAAAAGAAGATAAAAATTTATTAATACTTTCCAATGCAATCTGTAAATACATTAACTTAAGCTTGTTGCATTATTTTATAGTAACATTGTATAAACTAACTTTATCAGGTAGACGAAGTTCTGTTAAGTATTCTAAAATTCTTTTTCAATATGAAAATCTAGGATTTCTTTGAAAACAATTTTAGACCATATATTCTGATCATGTGTTCTCCCCCCTCAACTCCTCCCAGACCCTTCCTCCCCAGCCAACTCCACACCTTCTTTCTCTCTTTAAAAAAATAATCAAATAAAACAAAGAAATAACAAAATCAAGAAACACAAACCCATGAAAATATGCAAGCAAAAGAACAATATAACAAAAAAAATGCCCAAACAAAGCAATCTGAGATTAAAAAGTCGGCAAAAATACCACTGAGTCTGTTTTGTTCTGACCATCTACTGCTGGCATGGGGCTACCCTGAAGTGTGCTTAATATCCCAGTGAGACTCCATTGGAGATAACTGAATTTTCCTTTGCAATCAGGTATTAATTGAAGATAACTTCTTGGTTAGGTGTGGGAACTCGTGTCCACTTCCCCTCTCAGAGCTGGGACCCCATCTGAAAACTGTTGTCTTCTTGTAGAGACCTTGTAATTATTTGATCTCAGTGCTATGTACCTGGTTAGCATAAGTGAAGTCCTAGGTCCTGTCCCAGCGCCGAGAGAGGAAAGGACTCTCTTCTTGACATATCACAGAGCCTTTGGCACACTTGCTCGGGGATGAAACTCTTCACTCCTTCTTTTAAAGGTGAGCAAGTGTGGTGGTTTGAAAGGAAATGGCTCTCATAGGGTGTGGCACTATTAGGAGGTGTGACTTTGTTGGAGTAGGTGTGGCTTTGGTGGAGAAAGTGATCATCATGGAGGTGGGCTTTGAGGTTTCATATGTGCAAGCTATGCCCAGTATGACACGCAGTTGCTTCCTCTGCCTGCGGATCCAGATGTGGAACTCTCAGCTCCTTCCCCAGTGTGTCTGCCTGCACACTGCCATGTCCCACCACGATGATGATGAACTAAACCTCTGAACTGTAAACCAGCCCCAATTAAATACTTTCCTTTATAAGAGTTGCCGTGGTCATGGTGTCACTGCAATAGACACCCTAAGACAGCAAGAGTCACGGGTATAAGCCATACCTGACAAGCAGAATGTGGTGGGGACACAGACTCAGCCACAAACATGGTGGTACCTTCCTTGCTGGTGCACGATTAGTTCTAATTGGTCTTAATAATAATAAAAACCCAGAGCCAGATATTGGGGAAATGCTGAAAGATCAGAGAGACAAAGGAGCAAGCCACAGCCAACTCTTACCTTGCTAACTCCTCAGCCAGAAAAAAAAAAAGCCAAGCTCCTGTCTCCTCCCTCTCTGCCGAGCCATATCACTTCTTGTCTATCTGTCTGTCTGTCTGTACAGCCCTCTAGATCTCTATGGTTAATTAGTGGCTAGCTCAGCCCTCTGATCTTCAGGCAAGCTTTATTTGTTAGAGCTCAAACAAAATATCACCACACTCAAACAAAATATGGCTACTGTGTCCTGAGTACATCCAGGCAGCCCTGTCAACACAGAGGGCCTTGAGCCCTCCTAGTCTGCCAATGCCCAGCAAGGAATGGAGAACTCTAGCCATTAGCTCAGGCACACATCTTTGAAGCAATTCCACCAGCCCCAATCAAATCTTTCAGTGGTGACAACACCAGCCCTGCTGCGATCGTGACTGCAATATCTAGAACCTTCAAGCTAAGACAAGCATTTCTGACCTACAAAAACCAATAAAAACCAACAAACATTGCTATAAAGCTGCTGCTGTGGGCAGTGTGTTAGAGCTGTAGATAAGAAATACATTTCCTGTGGTAAGCGCATGCTTCATTAGCAGGCGTGGTGGAGAGGGAGGCTTGACAGTGAGCCCTAGGCCAGTTAAAAGCACAAAGCCAGCTGACAGGCACTCATAAGCAAAAAGATGCTGGGAGAGGAGGGATGTTTGGTGCATGCCTGTACTCGGCCTGATGCTTCTCGTTCACATCAGACACAATGCACCCTGGCCAAAGGCTGAGCAGGGATAGGGTTAGGATGCAGGGCACAGGCAACAGTGGTGGGGGAGGTAATAGAAGAGGGGACCACGTGTGTGCTGAGACTCCGGGAGCCTGCCCCATGCATACCCAGTGCCCTACCACTTAGAAAACATAACTCCAAGATGAATTTGTTTCAAATTTAAAAAAAGAAAATTACCCGGAACTTGAGATACCCAGTGTAGAGCCCTTGAATGGAAAGGCAAGAGCAACATATCAGCTAGCTGGGTGAGGAGCAGGGCCGGGAGCATGGTGATTCCACACCACTTCGGGAAAACTGGACACACGAGTGTCTGAGAACAGATGTCCTGTCTTCCCCCTTCTTTTCCTTTTCTAGAAGTCCTTCTCTGGAATCTTGGAATGTACTAAGTGTCTGTAACTCGTTACAAATGTTTTCTTGGAAATTCTAACCCATGTCCTTCTCTCACCTTCTGGCAGAAATACTCCACTGACCTTAAATTGCTTCCCTCCCGGATACTCCCAGCTAAGAGAAAGTAATTCTACACTGTCACCACTAGGTGGGGACACACTCGCTGGATGGAAGCACAGAGGACAAGGTTTCCAGCTGGGAGCAGCCTGAGGCAGGAGTTCAAGCGCAACCAGGGAGGGCCTTAGGACACATGCCATTCCTTTTTATTTTCTTAGAATCTGCTTGATTTTTAAACTTATACAGTATAATATTGCAAATTTATATATTTTACTGTTTTGTTTCTTTGAGATGGGGCTTGCTTTGTAATCCAGGTGCCCTCTGACTCCCAATCCTCCTGTCTCAGTTTCCTGAGTCCTATGATTTTAGGTGTATCTACTAGGACAGTTTCCTATTAATTGAACACTTAATTTCCGTAAGGAGAAAGACAGACTTGTGAGACTGACGCAGGCAAACATCACACCCCTAAGAAAGCAGAAATGTGCGACTCTAAGATGCTAGTGTGTTTGTGATCGAGTCTCACTGTGTAGGCCAGGCTGGCCTCGAACTCACAGAGGTCCACCTGTCTCTGCTTACCAACTGCTGGGATCACTCGCCCCGCTTTCTAGAAACAGCAAACTGTTAGGGAGGGACACGGACCAGTCCAGAGGAGATTCCTAGGACTTGGCTTGGCTTATCCTGCAGAGCAGCCCTCGAGGTGTGCAAAGCACTCCAGGGCTGAGCTTTTGTGAGTCCTCTCCAGATAAGGTTGCTTTTGATTCCTCCCTGGTTGTGCTGGACACCTTAATGTCAACTTGACCCAAGCTGCAGTCATCTGAAAGAAGCAAACTTCAACTGAGAAAATATCTCTGTAAGATCCGCTGTCTCTTAATTAGTGGTTGGTGGGGGAGGGCCCAGCCCATTGTGGGTGGAACCACCTGTGGGCTGGTAATCCTGGGTTCTTTAAGAAAACAGACTGAGCAAGCCATAGTGAGCAAGCCAGTATGCAGCACCCCTCCATGGCCTCTGCATCAGCTCCTGCCTCCAGGTTCCTGCCCTATTTGAGTTCCTGTTCTTGTTGTAGGGTATTATTTTAAGATGTATTACACTTGTTTGTACTGTGGAACATTTGTCTAATGATGTGTTGCATTCCTTATGTTGCATTCCTTATGTTGCATTCCTTATGTTCCATTTCTTTTTTTTTTCTTTTTTTTTTTGGTTTTTCAAGACAGGGTTTCTCTGTAGTTTTGGAGCCTNGCCTCTGCATCAGCTCCTGCCTCCAGGTTCCTGCCCTATTTGAGTTCCTGTTCTTGTTGTAGGGTATTATTTTAAGATGTATTACACTTGTTTGTACTGTGGAACATTTGTCTAATGATGTGTTGCATTCCTTATGTTGCATTCCTTATGTTGCATTCCTTATGTTCCATTTCTTTTTTTTTTCTTTTTTTTTTTGGTTTTTCAAGACAGGGTTTCTCTGTAGTTTTGGAGCCTGCCCTGACACTAGCTCTTGTAGACCAGGTTGGCCTCAAACGCAAAGAGATCTGCCTGCCTCTGCCTCCCTTGTGCTGGGATTAAAGGCGTGCGCCACCAACGCCCAGCTATGTTGCATTTCTTTAACTCTGTGAAGCTGTGTTTCTTGGCCTGTCTAAAACACCTGATTGGTCTAATAAAGAGCTGAATGGCCAGTAGCAAGGCAGGAGAAAGGAGAGGCGCAGCTGCAGCAGAGAGAATAAATAAAAGGAGAAAAAGAGAAAAAAGATCAAGGAACGAGAGAAGGAGGAGGACTCAAGGGGCCAACCACCCAGCTACACAGCCAGCCACTGAGTAAGAAGAGAGGTATTCAGAAATAGAGAAAGGTAAAAAGCCCAGAGGGAAGAGAAAGACAGGATAACTTAAGAAAAGCTGGCAAGACACAAGCCAAGCTAAGGCTGGGCATTCATAAGTAAGAATAAATCTCTGGGTACGTGTGATTATTTGAGAGCTGGGTGGTGGGCTCCCCAAAAGAGTAAAGAGTAAAAACAACCAACTACATGTTGTGATTTCCTTCAATGATGAACAATACTGTGCAAGTGTAAGCCAAATAAACCCTTTCTTCCCCAACTTGCTTTTTGGTCATGGAACTTCATCACAGCAACAGAAGCCCTAAGACATTGCTCCTGTAATTTCTCGTCCATACACCTGTTAGGAACCCCAATAAAAACTTGTCGGCTCACTAAGATGGACTTTGGTACAATTATTACTTTAGTCTGTCAAGGGTTCCTTTCTGGGCAAGGTAGGTGTGTGTGTGTGTGTGTGTGTGTGTGTGTGTGTGTGTGTGTGTGTG
>LOJH01040870.1:0-11698 GCA_001685095.1 Ellobius talpinus
TAGCACTGCATTGAAGAGCTCGGAGTCCGGAGTCCGGAGAGAAATGGGGGATGAAGATTACGCGGCTGGCGTACCTACAACACTCCAACTGGCACAACAAAACCATCCCTTCCTCCAGGCAACAGAAAATAGCCTCTTCTGGAAGCTTGTCTCAGCACACAGAGCAGCAGAAGGCCGGAGAGGCCAATCAAATCTTTCCTGCTCTCTCTAGCAGGTGCCAGGGCAGTGGGAATCTTATACTCCAGAGGAACACACTGTGGATTTTTCTGGGTCAGAATTCAGAAGTTTGAATTCTGGGCGAGTGATGATAATGGTCGGTATCATTTATATTGTGGTCCCCAAGGAAGATGTGGAATTGGGGCTCCAAAAGCATGGAGCCAGGCTGGCCAGCTGTTGGCCTGGTGGAGCACTAGACTGCCTCAGAGGTCACATGCTTCCCAAGGATTGCCAGCCCAGAACCCGCTTGCTTGTTTGTGTCCATCTTCCTGTAAACAGTCTGGTCTCTTTCCAGGGGAATAAAGCTAATGTAAGCAGAGCAAATACACACACATGCTACCAACAGGGATCTAGCCTGGCATCTAAGAAAGCCAGATTTTTCTAGGGCAAGGAGAGGCTTAAAGAGGAAGAACCTGGCTTTTCTCAGGGTTTCAGCTCCTGCTGAGGACAGAATAATACATTTGAAAAACTCACAGGAGCCCTTTCATTAGGGAACAATGCTAAAATTGGCTCTTTCCATTTTGTAATAAAAGAAAACAGACCTTAGGATTCTATCCTGTCTGCCATTCTTATGGTCTTCTAAAATTCACCCCCTTTCAGGACCACTCCATGTGAGACAATAATAGAATATGTCTATGTTATGTACTAATGGCACAATGATTCTGTGCAGTCGGGACTGTGCTAGGGAGGTTGGTGTGTTCCTGTTTTTTTTAAAAAAAATACTTATTTACTTATTATGTATACAAGTGTGTTCCTCTTTTTAATTTTATATTATCATATTATTGCATTGCATTGTATGTGTGGGGGTGTGCATGCCAGGAACATGCATGGAGGTCTGAGGACAGCATTGTGGGATGGCTCTCTCCTTCCACCATTACATGGATCTTGGAGAGTGAACTCTCATCACCACGTTCATGCTGCAAGTGCCTTTTCCTCCTAAGGCATCTTGTGGCCTTCCCCCTTTTGCCTATACCTGACTTCATCATCTCTAGTTTGGGCACTGTTGATCTTTGTCATCCCTTCCGGTCTCAGCTGAAATGTCACATCCTTGGAGACCTTTCCTGACTTGGCCTCCCCTTTCAGATTTAGTATCTAAGCTCCTCAGTTGTTTCCTGGTTTATTTATTCATGTATTGCCAGGCTCCTTACAGAGAAATCTGTCCCATGTGGCCACAGACTGAACTACTATGCTTGCCTGGAACTCCTTATTGGCAGATGAGAGAGGAGTCAAGATTTGGAAGAACGATGAATGAACTATCCAGTGACAGGGCCACTCTGCCATCAGAAGACTCTGTCTCTTCTGGTCTCTTCTTCTGACACATGAAGTAATGATGATGAAGACCAGGGAGATGGCTCAGTTACTAAAGTATTTGCCATGTAAACGTGACAATCTGAGCTCCATCTGAAAAATTTAAATTAAAAGTCCACATTTAGTGGTTGGGGAGGCAGAGACAGGCAGACCCCAAGACTCACTGACAACTCAGCCTATATAAACCAAGAGCCTCAGGCCAATGAGATGCCTTGTTGTAAAAAAGTAAGCTCGATAGCTCCTGAGGAATGGTAGCCAAGGTTGACTTCTAAATGCACATGCATATATGTGCATCCACATGCACACACACAAACAAGAACATGCACATACACACAACAATAAAAGAAGAAAGAAGACAATCAGTTTGAAATGAAAGGTCTGTTGACAGGAGCCACAATGGCAGTGTGCCTATGCTGTGTAAAGGCTCATGGAGGCCAGCAAGAAATGAGGTCACGAAGGACCTCTGAAACCCCCTTAGGACTCCCACATGCCTGTGACTAACAGCACGCAGTCATATGTGACAGTTTTGATGGCAAACCAAAGAGTAGACACACAGAACCCAGGCTTGTAGGCTCTTTCCAGTTATATTTACATGAATTCTGATAGATGCAAAGGATGGCATAGACATCAGGGTCATCAAGATCTTTTAATGATGTGAATAGGTACATTGGAGACCTACCAACACAAGACTTGAAAGAAAAGAAAAGGTTATATTCAGAACTGAAGTATACAATGCAGTCACAAAAGGATGCAAGTTATTGTACATAAACTGTACATACAATGCACATAATATACACAAACATGGTTCAAATACCACACACTATGCATGGCTCACTGCTGTGGGATAACCCTTCTGGAAGTTGTGAACATATGTTGCTCTCATTGGTTGATAGTAAAAGCTATAGCAAAGCAAAATAAAGCCAGGTAGGAAAGCCAAACTGAATACGGGGAAAAGAAAGATGGAGGGGGAGATAAAAACCAGCTGCCCAAGAAACAAGATGCCAGCAGACCGGTAAAAGCCACAGCCATTATGGAAATTTGTTAATTTAAATGTAAGAACTAGTTAGTAATAAGCCTGAACTATAGGCCAAACATTCTGTAATTAATATCAAGCCTCCCAGTGATTATTTAGAAGTGGCTGTGGGATGGGGCAGGACAGAGAAAACCACTGATTACAGCACATCATATACATGAACATCATACAAATATCACACACAATTGAAAACACATACTATATGCATATAACACATACACCACACACATAAATCATATACTCCCACTGTACACTATATATGCAAATATTGTACATACCTTTTCACACATCATACACTGTATACATACATGTGGGTCAATGGTCTGTATTCTGTCAATTATATTTTAAATAAACACTGATTGGCCAGTAGTCAGGCAGGAAGTATAGGCAAAACAACCAGATAGGAAGTAGAGGCGGGTTAATGAGAACAGGAGAATTCTGGGAAGAGGAAAGCTTGGTCTGCAGTTGTGACCTAGCCACAGAAGANAATTATATTTTAAATAAACACTGATTGGCCAGTAGTCAGGCAGGAAGTATAGGCAAAACAACCAGATAGGAAGTAGAGGCGGGTTAATGAGAACAGGAGAATTCTGGGAAGAGGAAAGCTTGGTCTGCAGTTGTGACCTAGCCACAGAAGAAGTAAGATGTGACTGCCTTGCTGAATAAGGTACCTAGCCACGTGGCTAGCATAGACAAGAATAATGGGCTAATATAAGTTATAGGAGTTAATAAGAAGCCTGAGCTAATGAGCCAATCAGTTTAGACAATGTAGACCTCTGTGTGATTTCTTTGGGGACTTAACGGCTACAGGACCAGACAGGACAGAAAACTCAGTCAACACATACTATATATACATTATACACACTTTGTACAAATATGTATATACTATACCTACATCTGGCATAGAGATACCGTGCACATACATCATGTACTGCTATGTATATGTGATATACACAGCAGACACACACTGTATGCACATCACATACTGCAGACACCTATGATATACCACTATACACACATCAAACATACTATGCATATACTATACACACACTGTACACACATCATATGCACTATACACATACACACACTATACACATATCATACACACTGTACACACATGCCACACATACCATACATATACAGAGTCCACAAAAAATATCCACATATCCCATATGCTCCTATACATCAGCCACACATACATACACAAGGTGTGTACACACAGGTACATATTTATGCTCCTGCTTGAACGTAGTTCATTTGATACCATCACCTTGAAGTTACCTGCTCTTATTCCAACAATGATTCTATTCATCAGGGTACATTCAGGCCTCCCTTTTCAAAATTTCCACTGTAAAATGAAAATATTGCTGAAAAAAACCATATGGCTCTGTTTAATATTTGAAAACAACCAAACCAAAGTTCAGGTACACCCTGGGGCAGGGTACTGAGCAGGTTACCCCAGGTATTTTCTGAAAGATGGGTTCCTGAATGTTCCACGTGCTTCAGAAAGTAGCTTTCCAGGCAGCAATAAAAAGTGAAACTGGAACAAGAGTACCTCACTGGTAAAGTCGCTTCAACAAGCATGCAGTTTCCTGAGGGAGGGAACCCTGAAGCACCGCATTCTTTGGCACCTGTGATGCACACCGTGCTCATATAAACATTCTATATGATTTCTGATAGAATAGCCTTATATGGAGAACACAGCTTACAAGTGCACACCCCCACTGCAACATGCTATATCTTCCTCCAAGGACCTGGATTTCCATTCTGGTAACTAAAAAGAGACTTTAACCTGTAACCCCTGCTGTTTCTCTATCAGGAAGGAGATTGTCATGACGTAAGTCACTTGTCTGTCAATCATAGGGCTGCGTAATCATAAATTCACTTTTTCCTCTTGGAAAACAATGAATGTTCAAGACAAAAAAAGCTGGAAGACAATGAGTGTACGTATTACCTAGCTGTGTATGTATTTCTGCAGTGGCCTCCCACATCTCTCTCTGGTATGACTGTATGGCATGCTGCTGTGGAGAACAAACTGGGAAGGGCAAGTCCATTCTGTCACTTGATAGCTGCAGGACACCAGGCAAGCAGCTCTGCTTCTGTCTAGTCAGCAGCAAAATGGGAATGGTGCATGTACACACTGGGAGGACACAAAAATCACAGCCCAGTGTCTGACATGGGGTAAGTATCCAAATTAATTATATTCATGGTCTTATCGCTGTACAGTGTGGAAGGCAGCTGTTATCACCAAAAATTAGATTGGGAGCTTTTTCCTTGACAGAATGTTAAATTCCATTACAAGGGCATAATTCAAACTTGGAGCTATTAAGCTGCTAGTTGGAACTATCCACAGGTTTGTAAACAGAAAAAGCTGTGGCCTGACATCAAAGCCACTGAAGAGAATTAAAAACAACAACAAAAAGTCTTAGAAATTTACTACCCATGGTCTCAGCATCTCAGACAGTGGGTTCGCACCTAGATTTGTTTATATGTTTAAAAACCCAATCAATGTAGGGGGGACACGTGTGCAAACATGTCAGACTGGCACAAGGAGGGTGTTAGTGGTATCTGGTATTGCTAAGCATGTCTATATTGCTAAGGACTGCCACCCACTCACATAATTTTCTGAACATTTAAAACAGCAATGCTGGGTCTAAGAAGCCTTGTTTTCTCCTAGCCAGCTTGTGACCCCAAGGCATCAGGATAACTCCTTTATGAAGCAGGCCCCACACTGATGCTTCCTGTGAATTATTCTGGAAGCATGCTTCCCGACAGGCCTAAGGGATTAAGACCTTCACCCCAATTCCACAACCCACAAGTGGCTGAATGCATCCCCCACCATCTCAGTTCCTACATGTCTCCCCTTGTTTCAAATTCCTCCCTGTCCTGAGGTGTTTATGGAGATAACCCTGAATGGTAACAGAGATCCCACCAGACACACAATCTCCATACCAGCTTTTTTTTTCCCCTTTAGAACCTTGAGACTCAATGGAGAGAAGACGAACAAACATGAAGAGTACAACAGAAAAGGAGCAATGGTTGATTCTTGATGCCTGCTACAGCTGTGGGAAAAGAGTTTGACAGCATCTGGCCACAGGTTTGCCATCCTTAGACTCCAGGAACTCTGTTAAGGCCTCGCCAAGTGCCAGCCACCTATGCTCCTATGTTTCCCTCTGTTTGCAGCCTCCCCTTTGGGCCAAGATCCCATTTCTTGCAAAGTTATACACATCAAAGAGAATCAAAGATTGAAGAGTCTTGAAGAGTCTGCTAAAAGGATTTATTCGATCCACTGCTGTCCCTGGGTGCAGAGAAACCACTGAAGTCTCAGTTCCTCGCCTACACAGAGAGAAAACATCAAAGTTCAAAAAAAACTCCCAGCACACTTCCACCCAGAGTTAAAGCCAAAAACAAACAACTCTGGGGGTTGAACTGATTTCATAAAACAATTGGAGTGGCAAACACCAATGACTCTCGACTTGCAGGAGGCCAAAAAATAATCGACATTTAAAAAAAATTATGCAATGTCGGGCAAACTGGGATGGCTGGGGTTGGGGTGCAGGGAGAAAGAGCAAAGAACATACAAACCAAATAAAGTCACATACCAACAAATACTTAACCCACTATGGCTAAGTTACAGAACCAAAGCTCATGCTTTAGTTACAAAGATCGGAGGGATGGGGGTGGAAAGTAAACAAAAGTCCTAGGAGAAAATCATTCATAAAACACTCTGAAATACTTTCCCGCAAGTAATTTTTTAAGTAAGCTACACTTGCGTGTTAAAAAAACCAACAAAACAAACAATAACAACAACAAAAACAAAACAAACCTTCCACATTCCTGTGCAAACAAGACATGGCAAGCTTTCAACCAAAACTTCTGACATTCCTTTGTCCTAGTATTTGTTCTATCTGTGAGGTACCACTTTTTTAAAAATCTTCAAAAAAGTCTAAACAAGTTGAGTGATTAGTAGAGGGGCTGCATAATGAATGAGGAAAGGAAATGAACAAGGTCAAACCCACCCCAAAAGAAACTAAAAGAAAACTTGGGCGGACAACCTTGCAGGGTATAATCTCATGAACTTCCTGTTTACTAACAACACATACACACACAAAACCACCCACAGCAAGTTTTCCAGGAAGCTAGATATGTAAATAAAACATTTTGGACTTCTTTACTAAAACGAATGTATTTTCTTCCTAAACCACCGTTAAGACTATTAAATGAAACGGGCAGCTTTCATGTAAAAAGTGAGAAACAAGATCCCTGGGGTCATATTTTGACCTTCCCAGAGATCCCAAGATATACAAAGATAAAACACAGAGCATATGGTTGCTGGTTTTTTTTTCTTATGAAACAAGCTATTTTTTAATCAGTTGTCTGAGAGCAAAACAGTCTATTTATGCAACACAAAAGTAAATGACTATTGAAAACTTCTCAAGCAAAGTGGGCTTTGCTAATGTCATGCTTAAAGCAACTCTACAGAATCTTTCTCTTCAAGCCACCTCAATTGTGTCTACAAGGACCAACACATTGTGATGAAAAGAGGCAGTAATTACCCAGTTGTTGTGTCTAGTCACCAGTGGCTGGAATTTCCCGTATTTGCTCTTAGTTTCCCTGGGAGCTGGCTGAGAAGCCTGTGAACATTTTTTTCTTCATTTCGGGCTCCCCACGCCGTTGGGCAGCTTGCACCCAGTGTGAAAGCTTTCCCATTCCCACCCTGAGTCACTCAGTTTAGTTGGAATGTTCCTAGTAGGTGGGCCTCAAAGAATGCATTTTTTTTCTATGGGATTTGAGAACTCTTTTCTGTCTGTCAAAGTCCACAATTCTGCTGTGGTCTATAAGTTGGAGAAGGAAAAACTAGCCACATCTGTATCCTTTTCCTTTCTTCCAAATGCCCCTCCCACCAAAACCCACAGAAATGTCATCTCTTCTACATGAAGGCCACTCCTTCAAGTCCGCACATCTTGAATGGCCAAGAGGCAGGATGAGACTTGTTCCAACTCCCTTCCACTTCCCCTACGTCTTCTTATAGTAATTCATCTCACTCTGGAATCTCTGTTTACACTAAAGCCACCCCATACCCATCCACTGATGCCCAGGAGGTGATAGGTGTTTGGTTGGGATCTCCAGCTCACCCTGCCCTCTCAGAAAAATCTCCAACAAAGAAAAGGAGCCAAAAAGCCCCATTCCGTATTTTTGGTGGCTGTTGCAACTCCTCTCCTGAAGTTGCCAGAGGCCAATCCCCCGCCTAAAATATACCCTACTTGGGCACAAACCCAGCTTATGAAGGAGATGTCATCACCCCTTGCCTATAGGGTATTTAAGCTCCCTGCTGTAGTTCAGTCACGTGACTTCTCCTGCCTCTTCTGCCTCAATCACCAGGGAGTTGCTTTGCTCAAAATAAACCTGTTCTGTTACATTTTCAATTTGGCTTGATCTGGCTTACTGTCTGGGCAGAGAAACTACTATTGAGGTACAGCAAGCCTATTAATAAATAGGATGGCACAAACTCAGAAGTCACACAGCCCCAAGACTCATCCTGCTTCAGCGAATGGTGAGTGGTGGGTGTGAGCTCTGGTGTAAGTTACTCCCCTCCAACCCCAAGCTCCAATCTCTGTCTTCATCTGTGGAGAGGATGCAATGATTCTCTGGGCATCCTAGAGCTCTCTGAGGATTTGCGCTGGTTCATGGTCTCTGAACAACACGCATTAAGAAGGGACAAGTGTGTCGGGAAAGTGATCTCAGAAATGCTCACGAACAAAAACAGGAAGTGGACGGAAATCCGAAGAGCTGTGTTGTGGTTTGAAAGAAAATGGCCCCCAAAGGGAGTGGCAGTATTAGGGGGCATGGCCTTGCTGGAGTAGGTGTGGTCTTGTTGGAGGAAGTGTGTCACTGTGGAGGTGGGCTTTGAGGTCTCATATATGCACAAGCCATGACCAGTGAGTGAGACAGAACACTTTCTGTTGCCTGCAAATCAAGATGCAGGCCTCTCAGCTACTTCTCTGGCACCATGTCTGCCTGCACTGTGCTATGTCCCACCGTGACGATAACAGACTAAACCTCTGAAAATGTAAGCTACCCTGCTACATGCTTTCTTTTATAAGAGTTGTCATGGTCGTGGTGACTCTGCACAGCAACAGAAACCTTGACTAAGAAAAGCTGTCAGCGTCCGAGTGAGCGGTACTTGCTTTTCTTCTCACTGCAACCAACCAATCAACAGAAACAACTTAAAGGAAAAGAGTTTTCTTGTGCCCATGGTTTCAGAGGTTTGGGGTCTATCATGGCAAAGAAGGCACTGCAAGAGGAATAGCTCAGTCTGTGTCAACAGGAATGTAAGGCAGCTGGTGACATAACGGTGGCCAAACAGGAAGCAGAGACCTAGAGCAGACCCAAGGGCAGATAGAACTAGCCTTCAAAGACTACCCCTATTCGTGTATTTCTGCCAATCAGGCCTCCCCTTCTTAAAGGAGCTATAACCCCTCTAAAATGGGCTACTTACTAAGGACCAAACAAATGAACCTGGGGAGACAGTTTAAGCCTCAGCAGAGTCTACAGCAGGAGGGAGAGGGGAAGAGGGAGTTCAAAAGTGCAAAGTCGCAGTTCCAAGAAGGTCTGCGAGGTCAGTAAAATCTTGAAGTTCAGTCGCTTGTGTGCAATGGTAACAGCTCACATTAGCGTCCCTGCTATGTCAGGGAACCTGAGAAGCCACTACCGGGATTACCTAATAGTGAATATGACAATCCAAGCCCCACAGTGAGTTGCCATGGCCGTGATGATAGTAATGACAATGACATCGCTTCCAATGATAGTGGCATTCTTGCAATGTAGCTTACTATTTTTTCCACCACCACCACCACCCACCCCCACACACATACACACTGCTACCACGTTCAAAGGCTGCCCAATTCACATCCTTGTCATCCTGCACTCAATTAACCTTTCCTTGCAAACAAGTACTGGGCAATAAGCTGTATTCCATTATCACTAAACAGTAAAGATAAGTCTTAGGATCATCCCCGCTGGGTATTATCATTCTAGTCTGAATGAATTCAGCCCAGTGTGGAGAAGTATTCCAGGCCACTGATGTTTCCAAGGTACTTCACTTTGTACTCAGAATGTGGTACGGGATTGTTTCTAAGAATATATAAATACCCAGTGCCCAACAAAGTAAATTTTATATGTGACCTCCTATAGGAGATGGCTAAGTGGATGAAAAGACCAGCCTAGAGTAGATAGTTCAGCATCAGAAACGAGACACACTGCCTCAAACTGGAACTTGAGGCATCTGACCCCGACCATGCACACCATGACATGAACAACACTGTATGCATATACGCACATGCATTCTCACACACAATTATTTTTTAAGACTCAAAAGACATGTAAAGTAATAGGAAAAGGAGACTCACAAGGAAACTGGAAGCATTCAAAATCATCTCTGAACTGCATAGATGTCGGAATTATCAAACAAAAATATCAAAGGTAAACCATGAGAGGGGCACACAAGGTGCTCAGAAAGGGAAAGGGGCACAAGGTCCCACTTGACATGAAAATGGAAAGGAGGCTGGGCAGAGAGAGGAAGGCACAAAAGAGGGAAGGGGAATAGGGAAAAGGTAGGAGAGAAAGAACACACACAAATTTTGTATGTAAAATTTCATAATAAAACGAACCTTTTTGTAGGCTAATAAAAGTTTAAAGAAGTTAAAAATTAAATAAAAATAAAATGTTATTGCAACTGTGTCCCAAGGGAAAATAGAAAATAGTTTTAAATGAGTAAAAAGCACAACACATTAGGATGTGGCAGTTACAGCAGTAGCTAGGAGAGTTTACAACATCCATTGTACGATAGGAGGAAAATGATTGTCAATCAGCCATCAAACTGTGTGACATCAGAAACAAGAGTGGCAGAAGAGAGTCCTAGGAAGTGCATTAGATAGTGAAGACTTTTAGTAAACCGATGACCTACCGGTAGAGTACAGCAAAGCCAATCACAACAGCAACCTCATGAGTGAAGAGCACAGACCACGCCAGACTGAGTGATTGTAAGGGCTACTATGCGCAAGGCCACAGACATCAATTCAGAAAGCTAGAACAAAGGTCTGGGAGATAGCTCAGCAGTTAAGAGCACTAGTCGCTCTCACAGAGGACCCAGGTTCAGCTCCCATCACCCACATGGAGGTTCATACCTGTCCAGAACTCCCATCCCAAAGTGCCTGGCACATTCTTCTGAACCATACAGGCACTCAGTGCACATACATTCATGCAGGCAAAACACTCATGCACAAAATTAAAAAAAAGAAATCTAAAAACTAAAAGTTTAAACTAGGATTAAACAGGTCTGTTTTTAAAAGCAACAAGCTATCAGGATTCATGCAAGAAGAAATCAGTAACCTGAATAAACTTAGATTTGTTTTTTAAATAGAAATCAGAAAAAGAGAAAGAAAAACAACTTCCCTAAGAAACCAAAACAAACAAACAAATGGGAAAAGAAAGAACAAAGCAAACAAAAGAAAAAACCCAGCTCAGCCTCACATGATTTCACTGGCAAATTCCAACAAACACAGGAAGATGAAACAAAACCGAATCTAAACAATCTTTCCCAGAAAACAGAACAGGCGGGAGCTCTTCCCAGCTCATAAAATGAGGCCATCATTAATCTAGTGCCAAAACCGGACAAAGGCAATGCAAATATTTTCAGACCGATATCTTTCATGAATATAGCTGCAAAACTCATCAAAATAATAAGACAGCAAATTCAGCAGTATGCAGTAACAGTGTAGGACAACCACATAATATTTATTGCAGGAATGCAAAGCTACTTAATATTGGACAGTTAACCAACGTGATCATAGTATCAGACACTAAGAATGCCACATGATCAGACACTTGATTTAAAAAAGGTAAGCTTTAATCTTTGTCTATGACCCAAAATGTTCTGTAAGCTAGGGACAGTAATAAAAGACATTGAAGTCAGAAAGAAATAGACAAAACTGCCCCATGCACAGACGATATGAATGAATGTCCATGTGTAAAACTTGAGATGCCTCAGGGTTTGGCAACACTCCCTGAGAAATGCTAAGTGGCTCCTGTGTGCTCATTACATGAGAACTATTATGGTAATTTTTGTAAATTAGTAAAGAA
>LOJH01040871.1:0-14519 GCA_001685095.1 Ellobius talpinus
CATGCGGGAGCTGGGCGGGACGAAAAGCAGGCCTGCTCCCCTTTCACTACATGTGTGTGTGTGTATGTATGTATGTGTATGTATGTATGTGCAACTGTGTGTGGGTACTTGGGGAAGTCAGAAAAGGGTGTCAGATTTCCCGGTGCTAAAGTTACAGGTAGTTGTGAGACACCTGACATAGGTTCTGGGAACTGAACTTTGGTCCTTGGCAAGAGCAGCAAGCACTCTTAACCACAGGGCCATCTTTCCAGTCCCACTGTCTTAATAGAAGCTTGTTTTGCTGTTTAAAGGGGCTAAGTGACTTTGACTGTGTGGGGATGATCAGAAGAGCCTGAGACTGCCTGTGGCTTTGTCAAGGGGCAAGGAAAGACACACAAAGCAATGGTGTGAGATAAAAGAGCTGTACCCTTGTGGGTTTGATGTTCTTGTTGCTCCATGAAAAGTCACTGGTTTTGAAGCCAGAAAGACAAAGTCAGTTCAGAAGTTACTACTGGTTTGTGGTTCTTTTGGCATGAGTGGGGCTACTGAATGCTCCCTTGCAACGATCTGGGATCCAACTACAGCATTTGGTTTTGATTTGCTCCTTCAAATTGTATCCAGGGTCAATGGAGCTCTTAGAGTAGTGGGGATCTGTCTGCAGAGTTCCTCAGAAGCCCGTCAGTCTCAAGGGCGCTGCTATGCTGTCTGGCTGGGTGTTTATTTGAATGTTATAAATACCCGATGTCCCATTTGACCGCTCCTGTCCACACCTCCACACCAACAATGTGGCTATTTATGTGGCCTTTCTCAGGGTTGGTGCATGCACTGAATAGGGCCAGGGAGGAAAAGATGTCTAGGAGACTAGACACTGGACTTGGAAGATAATGAAGCCAAGGAGAAAAACTGTCCTGGCCATCTGGTCAGATCTGGCTTGGGCACTGGTTCACGTGGAGAAGAGTTAAAGATAAACATGGGATCATTCTGTCTAGAAGCTGGCGTTCTCAGTTTGGGGAGACAGCTCAGTTGTCAAAGTGCTTGCCTTGCAAACATGAGGGCCTGAGTCTGGTCCCCAGAACCCATGTGGGGAAAAACATCAAGGTGTGGCAGTGTAGTGCACACTTATGTCAGCACTGTGGAGTCAAAGCAGTCAAGCTTTAGCTTATGTGGGGAATTCTGGGTCCGTAAGGGACTCTGTCTCAAAAGAATAAGGATAAGAACCTAAGGAGTGACACCCGAGGCATGTCCTCTGGCACGTGCACACACATACACACACATGCATGCATGTACACACTCACTTACACACACATCTAGATGTGGAGGCATAAGCATATAATCACACCTAATTGGGAGGGTGAGGCTAGATGATTCAGAATTGGAGGCTAGCCTGATCTACATAGTGAGTTCAAGTCAAAACAAACAAACAAACAAACAAACAAACACAAAACAGAACCAGCCACTGGTGTGACACAGTGTTGATTTTTTTCCCCCTATTCAAAGACAGATAAACTTTTCGTCAAAGGTGACAGTCTGATAGGACTATGAGATTCCCAGAAAAGACTGGAATATGACCTGGTGCCCTTGGAAGTCTGGCATGCTCAGAAGGGTCTCCCCAGGAACTTGTGGGAACAGAGGGACCCTGGGTTCCCAGACTCAATAACCAAGGAAGAAACCTCCTCCTAACAAAGGGATATTGTTTGCACTTCGGTCTGCCTCTCTCGCTCAGTATGAAAGAGACGGTAATGATATTTGCTACATCAAGGGCAGATGCTCTCTCATCCTGACAGAGCCAAACTCCTGGAGGAGTGAACTTACTCAAAGGGGAGAAAACTAAGTTACAGCCATTCTGTCTGTGCCTTTCAGTCTCCTTCTCACAGACAGAAAGAGATGCGGAGAGGCTAAAAGTGTCATAGTCCTCCAGCCCCCATACCAGAAGCAAACAAGCAGCATTCAAATTCCCACCATTTACTTTGGAGCTCTGAGTGGATATAAGAGTCACTGGTTTACAAAGCACTGTGTGTGTGGGGGGCATGCCAGACAAGCACACAACTACTGAGCTACATTTCAGTCCTTGATTGAGGCATGATCTTGCTATATAGCCAAGGCTGGCCTGGAACACCAGGTTTCAGCTTACCAAATGCTGGGCTTGCAGGCATAATCCATCATGCTTGGATTGGGGAGTCATCCTGGTAACTTCTTATGTTTCTCCCTGATATCCCCCCTTGAGGATCTGCTCCCCAGCTTTAAGGCTAGTTCTCTTTGCTGACCCACTGCAAGGACCTGTCACCCACAGGCCTTGAACCTCTGCAGGTCCACTCACTCCACACTGTGCCCTGAAGGACTGCTAAGAGGTGGCTCTTTGATCCTGCACCATGAAGGAACAAAGGCCGCAAAATGCTAAGAATGCTAAACACATTAAGTAGCCTTTCCTCTGGCATGTACAGAGGGCGTGGTTTCCAAGGAGAACAGACAAGTTGGAAGAAGCAAGGCACCCAGCCAGAGGCAGGCAAGTCAGAGGGCTCTCCAGCCAGCAAATGAGTCAAAGGTGCCCAAACAGAAGCTGGACCAAGTCAGCAAGGAATAGTGTTCTTATCGCATTGAGTAATTGAGCGGGGCCATGCCACTGGGAGTTAGCTCATAGTTAATGGAATAGTTCCTGTAAATATTATTTTCCCTTCCTGTCTCCTCATCTCATAGAATTAAAAAAAAGTCTTTACTCATCTGGGGGATGTGACAGGAATGCATCAAATTCTGGAGCCACTGCCCCGTCTCTGAAATCCTCTCAGGAATCAGGAAGCCACACTAGCTGCTCACAGGCTGGCCAATTACTTTGGTTCCTTTTCCTAATGCCTCAGAAGGGACCCTGAAGTGCTCCTAATTGTGTATCTAAGCACACATAAAAGACCCCCTAAGTGCACATCAAATAAATAAGTAAATGATGCCTGCTGAATATGTAACAAGGCCCGACTCGACAGTGCTTCCCAAAGGATAGCTTTCCTTCAATACAGACTAGTTTGGGAGGAGAATGAGTGCCGATTTATGGATATTGAATACTACATTACTTCTGTAGGGAGGTCCTTAGGAGTCACAGGTTTCAAGCTGGTCTAACTTTCTCAAAGACCCACTGAGGAAGCATTTCCTGTTTTCTTTATCATGCCTTCTGATGACCAGAAGTGAGACTGGTCAGTCTGTCCACAGGTCTGAATGAAGGTTGCAGACCAGAAGAATTTCACACAGAATCCTGGGATGGGTAATGAAGTTGAGCCATTAGTGTGGCCACCCACACTCCCATGACTGGGGTGATGAGAAGGGGCTAATGGTCACAGAGATTAAAGCAGCTGTTATTTCCTCAGGCTTTGATCTAAGGAATGTGGGGACTTCCCCTGTAGAGGGAGCCCCTTGTAAGACAGACCTACTTATGCCCGGCGAGACCCTGGTTCTGTAAGGCTGAATCAAGGAGGCCTCCCAATATAGGACATTTAGTTTGCATTCCCACACCTTCAGGAAAGAGGTAAAATACTCTTGCTTGTACTAGCATAATCTGCAGAATGGGTAGGACAGCCAATGTCACTGCTACGGGGCAGTTTTCGGTTTTGTCCTAAGTCTCAGTGGCAGACCACAAATGCAAACTAAGAGGTAACCTGAGGTTGACTCCCAGGGCCCAAACACCCATCATTAATCCTGGAGTCCAAGAAGACTCTAATTCAGGAAACGAGCGCCTAGGCAGTGAGTTATTTCTACACACATGTGTGCACACATGTTAAAGGCTGACAACTGGTATGAAGCAGGAGACAATAAGCTATGGAGAGGCAGGAGTTTTCTTCCTTGGCCACCATGATCTTCTCATTCATTAGTCATTGCTAAACCAAGACAAAAGTGTGTGAATATGTGTGTGTGAGAGAGAGAGAGAGAGCGAGAGAGAGAGCGAGAGAGAGATTCCCTCCTCTGATTCTACATTAAGATACACAAGGATTAACAGAATTACTGCCCACTGGCAAGGAAAGAAGAGTGTAACAATAGCAAGGGATGATTCTACGTGGTCTGTGGTCTGTGAGAACTCACAGGAGCTGAGAAGCTGGGAGGTAGGCTGGGGGTAAGAAGGAAAACTTCACTGGGTGAAGGATACAAGCAGTTATTTCCTGAGAGTGGATGGGGGGTTCTATAACGGCTCATACAACATGTTATAATGGACTCTCAGAAGCTATCGTGAATACAAACAAGGAGCATCGCAGTGGAGGAATGTACACCCATGACAGATCTCATTCATTTAAAAACTCTGATTGTTGCTGCTTTGGGGCATTTGGAGGAATAGTCTTCTGTCCTGGCATCTGTGCTGGTTAAGCTAGGCTTATTTGGGAAGATGGAAGGTCCAAGGAGAAAAGGCCCCCGTCAGACTGCCTATAGGCAAGATTGTAGGGCATCTTCTTGATAAATGAGAGTATAGGTGGCCCCAGCCCATGGCGGGCCGTGCCATCTTGGGCGAGTGGTCCTGCGCTGTGTAAGAAAGCAGGGTGAGCAAGCTATAGAGAGCAAGTCAGCAATTTTCACCCATGGCCTCCTCTTCCGTTCCTGCTTCCAGGCTCCAGCCCCTGGTTCTTTTCACTTAGAACGTTTGAATTTTTCTGAACACACTCAAAGATGAAAACAAAGTTTTAAAAAGTCCCCACATGTCTTATCATTTTTGACAAAACACACACTGAGGGGAGGGAAAGCAACAAAAGAAATCTAAGTTTTTGTTTTGCTTTAAATTTACTTTTTACTTTTTTTTTTTTTGCTAGACAAAGTTTCTTTGTGTAACAGCCTGGAACTTGCCCTGTAGACCAGACTGGCCTCATACTCACAGAGATACACCTGCCTCTCCTTTGGTCTGTTTTCCATGTCTTTTTGAGACAGGATCTTACTATATGGCCCAGGATGACCTGTAACTGTCTATAGCACAGCAACCTGGAGTTACAGGCCTCTTCCTATCATGGGGCTTTTTTGGAAATGGTTTGAAATGAAGTTCATAGCTTGTATTGAGAGCCACACTGGCTGGAGAGACCCAGGTAGTACATTGTGTGGCGTTATTAGCAGGAAGCGTTTTTCTTCCTCCTACTCAAGCTCAGAGGCACCTCACTTTACACACCACTTTTCCAGAGCCATTCAGAGCGGGACTCGGTGATGGACGGAAGATGCTGAAACTAGAGTAGCAAGCGGCATCTCATCCAGAGAACCAGGACCAAGCTACTGTCCTTTCTGGTTTGAGATGGTCACCAGCTCTGGATGCTTAGGGACCTGGGGAGACATTTTTGACAAGCCCTTTGGGAACACTTGGTGGCATAACAGAGGACAAGCCTTAGTCCTTCAGAGGAAGGGGGAGCTCTCAGCCTTGCCATGGCCTCAGCCTGAAGGTTGGCTCTTAGGACTTTGGTGCCATGTGCCAGAGCTGCTGCAAGTGGGTCAGAGTGTCAGGGAGGGCCTCTGCTTGCTGCTGATGGGAAGAGCTGCCTGGGCACGAGAGGCAGCTGTTGCCACAGATGCCTCCAGGGACTTAGATCTGGGCACGGATCATCTCCTGAGCATCCGTAGAGGCTTAAGGTGCTGGAGATGCACTTGGTCTCAGTGCCAGGAGAGCATGCTACCACCTGGAGGACATCCCTCGCGTCCTCTGTGCTTGGGAACCCTTTGGCTCTCAATACCCAGGACCACGCAGCCATGCCCGCTCTACCTGGCCAACTTTTCCCAAGACTGAATGCAGGAAGCACAGATGGCATTGAGGGACAGTGCCAATCTCTAGACCCATGTGGATAGCCTTGTGATACTTCCTGCATGCATAGCAGAGAGTCAGAGAGACAAAGTGGACCCCGGAAAGAAGCTGTGGGTTCCAACCTCTTCCTGGGAGTTTCTGACACACAGCGGAGGTTAAGATCTTGCTCTGGAGGTACCAAGGAGGGACTTGGGGTGCCTCATAAGCAAGCCTGCAGTGATAATTCTCAGTCAGGAGTGTGTCCCGGCACATGTTCCTGTGCTTTGAGCTGCCCAGAGCCTCTCCTGGCTCCTACGTGCAAAAACAAACAAACAAAAAACAAAAAAACAAAACAAAAAAACCCCGGGGGTTTGTGATGCTAATGATGTCGGGTACTGAGATAAAGGACTCCTCCCCAAGTCTTCCAGCAGCCAGGATTTCATAACTGTAGCTTCCTTTCACTCTTCAGTTTTGCTGTTAAACCCCATTAGCATCTTGACGGACACATAGACTACTCAAAGCTAATGAAGCAGAAGCATCACTTGGCCTGATGGGGGTTTGGAAGGACTGTTCCTAACTTTATATTCAGCTGGTGCATTCATTTCCCAAGGACCCCCAAACTCTATGCGAGCCCATACAGGCAGCATCTGGCTGTCTCCCAGGGATTTCTATGACCAAGAACTGAAATTTTTCGCTCATGAATGAAAAAAAAGTCACTGGTGACTTTTCTGGGGATCCAGCTGTTTTTCTTCCTTCTCTGTTGATACTATTTTCTTTTCTTTATTTTTTTTAAAGATCTTTCTGTGAGAACTAGAAGCCAAACTCAGATCTAACTAAGAGTGATTAATTTGTGTTATGTGGCTCTCTTATGTTTTACATATACCAAGTGCTATATTATTACTTTCATTAGAATCATACTTAAGAGAGATCAAGAAAAAACACCTACATAGGAATACAGAGGACAGAAGTTTCAATACTGTTGGCAAGCCTTTCACAGAGCTTAGGGGGAAAGACTGAACCCTGCTGTGGCCTCAGTTAGTCACACTGACCTTGGTTCACTTATGCTTTGGAAGCTCCAACTGAATACCTAAGTACCTGCTCTCTACGGCTCCCTGGGTGTCCATCCAGGCCCACTACTGTGAATGTCCTAAGCTATGTTGTCCCCCAGCTTTCCCCTTCCAAGGAGGGCAAGGCAGAGCTGCACACATTGCGACCAAGACTTTGTGAAAGGTGTTAGGAGTGTGTTTGTCATTTGCAAGGAGAAAAAACAAAAAACAAAAAACTCAGGCTGGTTGGGAAGAAAAAAGTGGTGATGTAAAAGAGAAGAAGGAAGTGAAGAGGGAACTTAATTAGAAAGGCCAGGTGGAGAAAAGTACCAGGGGAAACAGACACAGCAAGGAAGAGATGTGTGTCTACAGCTTATAAACTTAAGAGGGTTAAAGCAGGAACACGGGGCACTATCCTCTTCTTCTGTGTAAATGGGAAACAGAGAGGTTTTGGAGTTTGCCACCCAAAGCAACACACTCCCCCAAAGAGGCAGGTTCTTGCTGCATCGTTCCCAGAGGACTACACCTCCATCATTTGTTCATGACATTTATTTAGAAATGAAATGATTTCCTGATCAATTGAGTGAAAATTCTTCCTACCACAGGGCCATTTTCCCACTACCAATTTAATGAAGAAGGGGACTAAGAGAACAGGTGTTTACTTCATAGACTTTCAGTCCAGGTGTACATAGAGTATGATCAGCCCAGGTGTACACAGAGTATGATCAGCCCAGGTCATACAGTGTGGTCAGCTCAGGTGTGCATAGAGTGTGGTCAGTACAGATGTGCATAGAGTGTGGTCATTCCAGATGTGCATAGAGTGTGGTCAGTCCAGGTGTGCATGGAGAGTGATCACCCCAGATGTGCATAGAGTGTGGTCAGCCCAGGTGTGCATTGAGTGTGGTCAGCCCAGATGTGCATTGAGTGTGGTCAGCCCAGATGTGCATAGAGTGTGGTCAGCCCAGATGCAATTGGTGGGTTTCTATCCTAGTCACGGATATAACAGCTTGGGCAGCAGTCTGTGAGGGCATAATGGACCAACAGTAGATTCTCACCCCCAAAGTATTTTTCCATTTAAGTTTTCAATTTGTTCTTGTTTGAAAAATGTTGTGCAAGTGAAAACAAACACATTTGTGTTTTCAGTGACTGGACTCCCTTTCTCTGGCACAGATGACTCTAGTCTCTGTTCACTCCTATGATGCCATAAAGCTATTTGCCGGATTTTCAGAACTTTTTCTAACTCTTTATATTTTTGTCTCTTCTTGACCTATGGCCTTATTCCAAAAAACCATCATGGAGAACTCAGATTGGCCTCAGGAGACAATGCTCCTTCATTTTGTCAAAATATGTAGCCCCACCCCCAAGAAAAGGAACATACATGACAGTTCCTCAGAGCCCGTTTGCCCATCTGCTCATGGAGCCAAACACTCTACCTTAAGTAATTCCAGCACTTTGTTTCCTTAGAGACTGGGAGAGAAAATATTTACCCAGTAAACTCAGACAAGATCACTGTGGAGTAATGTACACACACACACACACTCACACACACACACACACACATTAGCATGGGATTGGTGAACCCTCAGGCTCTGCAATGTTACTTCCCATCCATCCAACTCCTCTCTCAAAAGAAAGTCCTCAAGCCCACAGAAGAGAACACCCTTACCTTCCTTGGCTTCACTTTATCATGGTAGTCATACTGGAAGATTCCTTTGTAGCTTAGTCCCAGCCACCATGGTATCCCCTGCTTATCCTAGGATATCAAAGGGAATAGAGGTCAACAAGGGGCTGGAGAAGATAAACACAGACCAGGAGATTTCTCAGCTGACGACAAGGGAAAAGGCAGTGTCTCTGGAGTGGAAGGAACCCCTCTCTACTTTATATCTTAACAGATGTGCCCATCGTGGACGCATGCTCAGTTATGTGAACAGCGCTGGGGACCATGCCTGAGTTGGGCAATTGGCCCAGTTTCCAAGCAGAACCACAACCAGGACACCTGTATCCCTCCTTATCTTACTTATTTACTTGTTTGATGTAAGCATGCATACCTGTTCCTGTGTGTGCAGGTGTGCATACACATACGTGGACTTACATGTGAAGACCATAGGCTGACATCCGTTATCTCCCCCGCCCCGCCCCCACTCTCCCTCCACCTTGTATTTTTTTGAGATAAGTTCTTTCACTGAATCTGGAGCTCACTGAGTGGCTAGCACTGGTTGCTCTGAGAGCTCTATCCCCCCTGCCCCCATTTCTGCCTTACTAGCACTGGAAATTTTACTTGAGTGCTGGGGATCTGAACTCAGGTCCTAAGGCTTACATAACACTTTACCAACTGAGCATCTCCCCAGCCTCCATCTTCACCTCTTAATGAACAAGTGCAAGTACCCTGTCCCCTGACCCCCAAAACCAGGCTAAGTCTCTCACTCGCCATACAGAAAAACATGAGAAATATATAATATTTTAAAGAAAATGAACGACTTCCTGATCAAAGAAATGCCACCAACTGTCAGACCCAGAGAGAACCCAGGAGACCATGAAGGGGCTTCTTTCCTTCAAAGGGCAAAGATATTGAAGCCAAGGGCTCAAAGTTTAATGGAAGTTAAACCTTCCCAGCCACACAGAGCTGATGGCAGCACAGACTAAGGGGTGCCACCATGATATCCTGCTCGCCGAGGAGGGCAGCTGGATGAGGACTTTTAGGACTCGTGTAGCAAAACTAAAGCCAGAACATCATTAGGATTGGATTACAGACCCTGGGCCCCTCTGTTTACACATTTTATAAGACTCCTTATCACCTGAGTGAAAGTGGGGCTCCTTTGAGGACAATTCTGAGGAGTTCCCACATGCTCCCAAAGGCTAGGACTTTACGCTGGGCTCAGCAAGCAGCCTTGCCACAGGATTTGTACTAATTTTCACATGTGTGAATGACCTAATTGATGTCTTCATCACAAGAGTCCTGGAGACTCAAAATCAGTATGGCGGTCTGTAAACATTTGCTAGAATGAATTATTTCAAGGTAAGCAGACATATTAAAGACCAAAGAAATAAACTTGGGGGAAAAGGATCATGTAAAGCTCTAGGAGTATATGGTTTCTTTACAAGTTTTTCTGTTGGTGTTGGGGATTGAACTCATGGCCTCATGTGCCTTAAATGTGGACTCTACCACTGAACTACCCTACTCCACTTTAAAAAAAATCATTTATTTGTTTGTTTATTTATTTATTTATAGCACAGAGGGTTGCACTCAGAGCCTTGTGCATGTTAGGAAAATATATGAATATATGGATGGACAGATGGAGAGACAGACAGACAGACAGGTACATGTAGTATAAGACCATTATGTTGATCATTTGTTACTGTCTCTGGGAGGTGCCCATGAATGGCACTGATTTTGCTGAATAAAACGAGGAAACTCAGTTACACTGTGGAGTCAGTGTTAAGCCCTGGCACAGAGGGATTCTGAGCCCCTTTTCATGAACACTTGTACTTTATTTGGGAGTCAGTGGCCACATCCTCCTACACAACATTACCTAGGAGGCTAGACCTCTGATGAGGAGATTCACCTTCTTCATCTGGAACAGAAGAAGCGCCCAGAGGCCGGGTCGCCCTGCTCTTGACACTGTAACTTGGGCTTGAGAAAGGGGGCATCTTTATCTATCCTGTCAGAAAGATCGCAGTGTGGCACAGAGTGGGTGGAGCTTAATAAGTTTAGATGGAAGCTAATGCCACATTGGATTTGACAATGTCACATTCAAGTACACAGTCTCAGATCCTTTTAATGGGCCCAGTTCTCCTTGGAAAGCAGACCGTGTGGCACCAGACCCCAAGAGATAATATGACATTCTACCACAAGTTTTTGGTTTTTCTAGTTCCTTGTATTTGATGGAGCCTTTCTAGTGAGAGGCCCCAAAACCCTGATTTCCCAGGATTCCTCTGAGACCGAAAGGAAGTAGAGATTTATTACATTACTTCACAAAAGGAAAAAAAAGAGTATTGGAGAGTTACTCTATCAAGTGTTAGTACCCTAGGGATAAAATTCAGTTGCTCAATTTCCCCTGGCAAGCAATCTTTTGACCAAGCCAACCTCCATCAACTCCCCTTCCCCTCCAAATCTTCAGACTAAAAGACCAGAGAATTTTCTGTTTGCTTGCTTGCTTTTCCAGGACAGTGTGGGCAACTTCAGCCAATGAGTACACTTACCTTCACTGCATAATAGTGGACACCGTAGGTTGGGAGGGACTCCACGATACTCATGTAGCTGTGAAGATAACATACCACACACGGCAACACAATAAGGGTTATTAGTCAGAAGTGGTGTCATACACACACACACACACACGTTCTTTTGATGTGTGTAATGAAGTTCTGGAGTGGTTATTAACTTGGAAATTAGTAGAAACATCCCTCTCCCTATATATCTTTCCAAGGAGAAATCAACTACCTTGATAGCTGGCCTATTAACACACAGTCTTTGTGCATGTGTATGTGTGTTGTGTATATGTGTATGTGTGTATGTGTTCATGTGTATGCACATCTGCAAATACAACTGTATGTGTAAGTTGATGTTGCATGCCTTTCTCTACTACTCTCCACATTATTTTGAAACTTGGTCTCAGTGGCATGGAGCTCACTGATTCAGCTAGGCCGGCTGGCCAGTGAGGTCTAGGAATCTGCTTGCCTCTGCCTTCCCAGTGCTAGCATTATATACGCACTGCCATGCCTTTTTATTTATTTATTTATTTTAATGTGGGTTCTGGGGTTCTAAATTGGGGTTCCTCTGCTACAGGGCAAGCACCTTATTGACTGAGCTATCTCTCCAGCTCCTAAACACAATCTTAGTGCGTACTCAGAAGGGCCACTTACTTCACAATTGCTTGACCCCTTGTCTGGCCATTCAGCTTCTTGTAGTACTCAATGACTCTGTCTTCGCTAGAATTAGAAGGAAAGGATTCTGGCATTAGAGGTTGAGCATCCTGCCACCCCAAAGCACTAAGACGTCACCCTCCATCCTCCTGAGAACCTCTGAGGAAGCTGCAGCTGGAAAATAACTGTGTCCTGAAATGACATGTCTCAACGCTGCTCAAGCGAAGTCTCTTAGCAAGCAATGGTGGAGATAGAAAAGCCTGTTTTCTCCTCAGAGGACTTATATTACCTTTACCTCTGACTGCTAATCAGTTGGATAAGATTAGCATGCAGGTTTGGGGGGCTGTTCTTTGCAAGATACCATGGAAAAGGAAAGCATGAAGAAGCAGTTGGCACCAGTCACAGAGGATGCTGTGGCTGAACTTGCTCAGCTCTCCCCTCTGATCCTCCTCCTTTCCAGGTCCAGTCCACAAGGTATCTTAGGCAGTGGGTAATGTTCTTATCCAGGGCTCTAGACCAAATCGTTCTGAGTAGTTAAGGTCTCAGAACTTCCAAGGAAGAGAGAAAATTCTGGAATTTAGGCCTGGTTAATAAAAGTTCCAGGGCCACACTGGGAAAACAACAGACTAGCTAACAGAATGAGATTACAGCTTATTTATCTTTTGAGGTTTTACTTCTAAAATTAACAGGAAATTAACTGGCTCCTTGATGACGACGGCTAGCCAAAATTTTCTTTGACAGAATGGAGTGTGGTTGGGGTAATGGCACAGCCTTCCTGGGGGAAGTAACTGCTACCAAGAAAGGTGGGAAAAATGGCAGCTCCCTCTATAGGTACAGGGGTTACAGTGCCAGCCTACAGAAGGCCTTGCGTCCCACCTACTAAGGACAACCCTTAAAGCTCCATCCTCCGTACCCTGCCCTATAGCCTTGAGTTAGATTCCCATTGACTCACCTGCCATTTCTTCAACAAGGGGACTCCTTTAGCTTTGTATAAGAACGTTATGGTGGAGAGCATGTGTGATATAAGCGTACCCCCAAGACTTCATTCACTGATCTTGACCACCCATTATTAATTCATCACCCCAGAATTTAGGTGGAACCTCTTCTTCCTTTTTTTCTGTTTTCCCTCTTTTCGAGGGCCTCTGTTTTATAAGTTCATGATCTTTGATGGCATGTTCTCTACCACATAACTGTGATATGGTGAGGTCAACTTCTAGATCTAACTGGTGGTCAAGCGAACCAGTAGAGACTCATGCCTATTTTTTTTTCTAGTTTTGGGTGAGAGCATCCCTAAAGTAGGGGTGGGGACTTAAAGTCACTCTGATGCCACAAACATAAAGCAAGGTTTAAGAAACATCAACAACCCAAAGTCCCAAATGCTGACAGGCAGCTGTTCTAGTGGCCTGACTAAAAGGTCTCATGGGGCCTGACAGCTGCAAAAATTGCTGCCCCTCCAATCTTGTCTGGCTGCCTGCTATCTAAAGCCACCTGGCAAGCCACAGTGGTGACCTCCTCGCGCCTCCGCTTTTCCCACTTCTTTCTTCTCATTAAGTCAACAGGGGCCTGACATGTGATGACATACTCAGTGCCAGCTGGGGACTCATCTAGCCTGTCCCATTCCACTCCAGCTGTCTCTGGAACCTACAGAAAGGTTAGGTGCTTCTAGCTCTGCAGACTGTGTCCATAATACCTCAGATTGGTTTAAGGATTGAATAGAATAACAATGAGAAACTCACAAGCTACAGAAAGAATTGAACCCTCTTTATTTTTTGGAAATTTGTGTAAATAGGCTGAAAAATCACAGCCAACCACAAGCAACTGAGTACAAAGCAACGAGGTAGGGAAAGGGCCATGGGTTCTTTAGCATCAGGATGGTCCATGCTACTGATTCATTCACAGTGGCTGAGGGTAAGCTATCCAGGCAGAGAGATATTCACGCTGATAAAAGGCAGAGAGCAGGGCCAAAAAGAAGGCTCTCTATATTACTAATAACACAAACACAGAGGATCTGTTGGAGACAGCACAAGAAAGATCCAGAATGGGAGACAGGGAAAGAACGGGAGCTCTGCAATTGGCATTGGGGGTTGGTTTAACCATGTTAGACAATAAATAAAGACATGATTGAGGGATGAATTAGGTCAAAGGCAATTCTGACTCCAGACTGTCTACCACATTACAGTTCTCAAGTAATTCATCCCTGCATGTGAGAACTATTGGCTTCTCGAGTTATTATCATCAATCTTCTTTAACGAGACAATGTCTCACTAGATAGCCCAGGCTGGCCTTCATCTCACAAATATCACCCAGACAGGGTTTGAATTTGGTGCCCTTGGCATGAACCTGTTCTTTATTTATAGATACATTGCCAAAGGAAGAAGGATAATAGGTCAGGTCTGAAGTGGAGTCAGAGATTTGAGTCTATTGTCAGGCGCTCATAGTTTTGAGTCCAGTTCTTCAGGAGTGGGGCTTCTATGACAAAAGTGAGTTCGGAGTGTGGGTTTCTTCTCACTAAAGAACTCTGTATTATGAGCCACCCAATCTGACAGCATCCTTAAGACTACTTGAATAACTGAATGCTTAGTGTCTAAACAGGTGGAATACTAGTTCAAAAATTTTAGGCTGTATCTACAAGGGCTTGGGGAGCTGTGTGTTGTAGGTTACTAGGACCAATTTGTTCAGTGCTTTTTGTTTTTCCTCCCTCTCCTCTTCCCTCCCCCTTTCCCTCTTCCTTCTCTCCTTCCCCTCCCCCTCTTCTCTCTCCCCTCCCCTCCCCTCCTTTCCTCCTTTCCTCCCCACATCTTTTCTCTTCTCTTTTCTTCTCCTTTTCCCCCTTCCCCCTCCCCATCTCCTCTCCCCTCCCAGTTATATTTGTGCTGCAGAGATAGCAATTATCTTCTTCACTTTCCTCT
>LOJH01040872.1:9988-21047 GCA_001685095.1 Ellobius talpinus
AGCCTTTCTTCTGTATTCCAGGAGTCTATGAAACTCTGTGCTAGGCCCTGGATGCCTACATGTCACCTCCTTTGATACTAACTGTGGTCTGTGCCCATCTATAGAAACCGCTGTCTCCATTTTGTAGCCGAGAAGCTAGGGCTTTGCTTTATAATGGTACCTTAGGGGTGGCCAAAAAATCAAGTTTCACATCCTGAGCAGTTCAGTCTCTACAAAGAATAATTGCCCATCACAAATGTCACTAGTAATCATTCACATAGAACATTTCAGCAACACAGCTGGCGTCTGAGCTCCCATCATTCAAGGGAGAAAAGATAAACACCAGACTCGTGATGTCAGCACCATGCTTGTCTAAAATCTGTCCTGGGTACCTGTCTTGCTTTCTCCCTACCTCGTCTTGTCTATAACCTCGATCTTTTCTCTCATAAGAGTTTATTCCACCCATGAGGGCCTGAACTTTTCCTTGAAGGGAAGCTTGGGGCTTGGGGTATTCTGCTGAATTGTATTTTTTACTCTGTGGGTATGATTGTGTGTATGCACACATACAAGCCAGAATGTGGAGTGTCCTGTTCCGTCATCCAACCTTATTCCTTTGAGTTGGGCTGGCAGTCCCCAAGCCCCAGTGATCCCTTTGTCTCTGCCCTCCACAGAGCACAAGGTAACAGGGTAACAGGTGTATCTGTGGCCATGCCCAGCTTTATCATATGGGTGCTGGAGATTAAAACACAGATGCTCACATCTGTGCAGCAAGCACCCTTTCCCACAGAGCCATCTCTGTAGTCCACTGCATTTTTAAACTTTGTTTCTAAGTTGTTTCAGTACCAGGTCACAGAACTCTAAATGTGAGCACTTGAGTCGTTCACCTGGGACTGCTCTTATATATTTAATTCATTCAGAAAGCTGCTCTGCCCCCGCACACACACACACACACACACACACACACACACACACACTCAGGTGCTCTGTGCTTTCTCTGGGTGTAAAACAAGGAAAAGAAAATGTAGCAATCAGTGAAAAACACTGATCATGGCGTTTGCTGAACACTTCATACTACCCAGGCATCAACTCATGTAAGCCTCCAGTGACCCTGTAGGACACAGATGTGAAAGAACAGTATACCCAAGATTATCTGGTGGCCTAAGGAAGATGGTGCTGAGGCCTAAGTGAAGGCTAGAAGAAGGAATGTCTGGGGGGCTGAGAATAAACCAAGCAGATAAATCCAATCCCTGGTGGGCCTGGAAATGTTATTAAAGTGCATTACATCAGGAGGGAGGCAGGTACCAGGCACCCATCACACAGGTAGATACGGTCTTACCCAGATAAGTGGCTCAGCTCACTTCATGGACAGTTCCATCATTCAAGGCTCAGGTCCCTAGGTTGAATTAGAAGAGGAAACTGAACAGATTACCACCATGTCCTCACTTTCTCTTGCCCCAGCAACCATTTCCAGGGATTTCCCCAATGCTCTTCATCCAGAATTAAAAAAAGGGTAGGTACCAGAAAGATGATCCAAATGTTGAGAAGAATTTTCATTATTAAGATGGGCCTCAGAACCTGTGTTAGAGAGAATGTAGCCAACTCATCAAACCCAGTCAGTTAGCCAGAGAAGGCTATTTAATGGCCACATGCTCTGCTCTTGAATGCAGGAGGACAAATACCAATGAAAATAATGAGATCCTAGGCATTAGGACCTGGTGGTCTCATAGGAAGCCTGCAAGTTCTACAAAACAAAGACAACAGTAGAAAATGACCACATCATGTCTATGGAGAGGAAAGGGAGTCCGCACTTGAACAAGGAAAGGATCAGTATGCAAAGGGGAAAAATGAGATCTGAGTGGGTATCTAGAAGGCAAAACCCAAACTGAGCCATACAGGGTAAAGAAGGTAGAACATGCAAGACTGTATCAGCAAGGCCTGTCCCAACGACCAATAACTCAGAATAAATCAAGGGATATTAAGCTCAATTTATTTCTGAGTTCCCTAAGACAATATGGAAGGTCTCTCGTTATCTGGCCCCAGCTTCCCTGCAGAAGGTCAGCCTCTCCCCTGCCTCCTTTCTGGCTGACACAGACCTTCGCCAGCCTGTAGCCTCAGCATGGTGTCTAGCTTTTGTTGTTGGGGCTTTTGGCTCCTGGAGAATGGCCCTTCCTGGCCTTGTAAAGGAGACCACTCTCTCTCTCTCTCTGCAGAAACAGCTTAATGCTCCTCTAGAAGACCTTCTTTCTTGCCGTGTTCTTTCCTGTCTGCTCTCCTTTTACATCACAGTCCTGTGCATTGCCACGGCACACTCCTTCAATGGAGTGCAAACTTCCTTGTGGAATCAGAGATGCGTCTGACATCACAAAGCCGGTCTTCATCATCCATGCACTCTGTGTCTGTGGATTCCATCAACCACAGGGCCAAAATCTTGCAATTTTGCAAGTTGCAATTGTACGGAGCCAAACTGTGGAAGAATGATTGACACGGGGTATAATTACATTCAGCACTGTAAATGGTCTATAATGATTTGAAGTCCGTGGAAGGATTACACGTTACATGGGAATGATAAATGTCAGGCCATCTAATGTGAAATTGAGTCCCCCCACAAATGCGTTCTCCTCAGAGGTCCTGGAACCAGCACCCCATGAATAGTGCAGAGAAACAGTACTTCCTCACCTATCCCTAGCATCAGCATGACTCAGAAGGTGTAGCAAGTTCTGACGGCGTGGGTGGACTGAACCAGGAAGTAAGTGTCTCTAACAACGAAAGGACAAGGAGCTGGGTGTGTCTGGAGCGGTGTGGTCCATGTCCATGGTTACTAACTGCATACAGCTATTTAACTTATTAATGAAATGAAATCTTAAACCGCAGCTCCTCAGATGCAGCAGCGATGTTTGGAGAGCGGCTACTACGATATTACAGCAAGTTTTACTGGGCAGTGCTGCACTGGCTCCTAAGCCTGGTTCTCCCATCTCTGTACCTTCTTCATTTCTCGGGATGCCAGTGGCTAAGGACTGGGCCTGGGGATGGGGCTGGGGTTTGGAGAGGGTTCTTGCTAGTCCTCGTCAATCCAATCACTCCTGGCGAGTGGGCCTGCAGAGACAGATCCATGGTTGTTGTCTTAAGACTTGGGTCCTTGACGTGGGGAAAACCAGAGTCAACATCCTAGATGAGCTAGTTCAGCTCCTGGGGCCCCACCTTCCTGGTCCGTGGAGTGGTGCGCAATTTGAATTTTCTGGTCTATGGGCAAATTCTCGGGTTTTTTTCTAGAATATAAAATATGCATGATTCCACAATTATAATAAAATATGCATATTTCTGCAAGTCTTCCTAGCTTGCAAAGTGCTTTCTATATAATATTTCATCTGATCTTCCTGTCAGTGGATGGAACGAAGCCTTTGGGTTTGGAGTATAAATGACTATTGCCATCTGTAACGCTAGGGCCTAGCTGAGTTTCAGGTACAGAGTTTAACAGGCTATTTGAGGGAAGAGATGTGGGAGGAAGAAAGAAGAGAGAGAGATAGGGAAGCAAGGGTGAGGGTGGGAAGGAGGGATGAGGGAGGGGAGGGAAGAGAGGGAGGGTTGAGGAAGGAGAGGAGAGAGGGAAGGAGGTGGGAGGGAGGAAAAGAGGGAGAGAGGAAGGAAAAGAGGTGAGGGAGGGAATGAGGAATGGGGAAGGGATAAAAGAAAAGAGGGAAGGAGGAAAGGAGGAAATAGAAAGCACAGGACAAAGGGAAGGAAAAATAGAAGAGGATTGGAAAAAGAAGGGAGGGAGGAGGAAGCTTGTAATTTATGCCTCGTTGTTAGTTCCAGTTCACAGATGAAGAAAAGTGAGCTGCAGGGTTGGACAACTTATTAATAGTTGACATCATCATAAGTAGGGGACACAGAGTGAATCCAGGTCTCCGGATCGAATTCTATAGCTTCACCCACTCTCCAGGAAATCCTCTTCAAGCACAAAGGGACACAGCCTGTCCACCTATTCCTGCCCCCTATGGCACCAGCTTCCTCACACAGGAAACCGAGAAAAGGCCCTCCCTGCCTCAGAAGGACCTTGTCTCCATGACCCCTGACCCCCTCACCCTAACCCCTTGAAATGTCCTTACCCTCTTTGTGTTCCCCAACTTCAAATTGGAAGGCGACACAAAGAGCAGGGATGAAAGGTGCTGAGCCAGAGGATGGCTAAGGCATTTGTGGACCAAGCTGGGAGCTCGCTTCTTCCCAAGGATGCACTGTCTCCATCCATGCTTCAATTCCAGTGAGTTAGGACTTAGGGGGTGTCATTATGCCTGTAACATTTTTATAATGAAGCTGTGTCTGGAAGTAGGTAAGAAAAAAAATAATCTTTGACATGGGAGAAAAAAAATGAGTGATAGGCTATGCCCCCAAGATGACCAAAGGGACTTCCTGGAGCAGGCTGAGCAGTTGTTAATGGGTCTTGCTGTGGCCATGATGTTCGGAATAATTAAACCACGATCTTAGAGAAATCCCAGTAGCAGGAGCATGGTGACAAGACCATGTCCCCACCTCTCTCTCTCTCTCTCTCTCTCTCNNNCACACACACACACACACACACACACACAAACTTTCCAAGGCTCCTAACAGAACAAAGCAGTTTTTACTATAACAAAATCTCTATGAATCGCCATCCTTGAGGTGACGATATAAACTTTATGATCACGGTTAGGTAGCTTCTTTAAATTATTGAAGGCATTTCAGAGGGCCTGGTCTCTTGGAACAGGGCTGGGAGAGAGGTCCCTGTCCCCCATCTGGAGGTGGGTTAATGATGGTGTTTCTAGTGCACAACGCATCCAGGACACTGAGGTTAATAAAACCCGTAGCTCTTCTTCATGGGTACCAGGGGATGGTTAATGTTCAAGACTGTGCAGGACCTCAGCTTAATGTTCCATATGAAGGATCGACCTGCCAGACGGCACCCTCCCTCGTGCCAGCCTTGCATATTAGCACATGCCAGAAAGGGACTAAGCAATCTAGAAAGTTAGGTGCTTTGCAACCAATTGGGTGGCATGAGCCAGTCTTTTTGTGCCCCCGACTCACAATTTAGAGTCAGCCACTGCACAACCATAGAACAGCTGAAAGAGGTGCTAAGACTGTTGATGCCCTATTCCTCCTGGCTCCAGATGAGAGTGAGTCTCTCCTGACTGGGTTCCCCTCCTTTGTTAATGGTACCTAAAAGAACAGGGTTCTCTCCTCCTTTGGTACATATATGCAGAGAGATCTGGAATGATGTAAGGTGATACGTCAGTTTTAAACTTAACAAATACAAGATTTGCTTCATGGGAAGTGAATCCAATCCCATTGCTATAGCAGAAACAGCTGTGTACCTTCCAAACTCAGATGCTGAAATCTAACCCCCAGGGTGATAGTATCAGGACATGGCAAGTCTCGGGGGCAACCAGTCAAGTCATGAGAATAGAGGTTTATTTTTTGAGGATTTTTTTTAATTTTATATACCAATCTCAGTTCCTTCTCCCTCCCCTCCTCCCCCACCTTTCCCCATCCCACTCCCCATCCATTCCTCAGAGAGGCTGAGGCCTCCCATGGGGAATGACAAAGTCTGTCACATCACTCAAGGCAGGACTAAGGCCCTTCTCCCTGTATCTGGGCTGGGTAAGGTATTGCTCCATAGGAAATGGAGGGATGGTTCAGCCATTAAAGGCTAGGTTCACAACCAAAAATATAAGAGAACAGAGTTCTTAAGGAGGAGACTTGGGACTTTATAAAAGAGGCCCTGAAAAGTTGAGAGTGTCCTGTGAGCACTGGGAAGGTATAACAAGGAAATACCAACTGGGAACACAGAAAGAAGTCCTCACCAGACAGTAAGTCAGCCAGTACCTTGATCCTGGGTTTTCATCTTCCAGAACTGTGAGGAATGTGTTCCTATTGTCGGTGAGCCTCTCAATCTGTGGTGTTCTCTCAGGCCACATAGACTAAAACACAGCTGAACTCCAGCCAAGTGGCCAGGACGCTCAGCCTTGGTTTGACAATGGCCAGAAATAGATGGTGAGAGGGGACTATGAAGGCAAGGAATTAACCCAGGAGTTGAGTCTGGTGGGGCACAGCAAGAGAGAGAGAAAAGCATGGGGTGAGCAAGGGGTGGTGCCTATCCTTGGCAACTCTCCATGGGCGAAAGGAGGCAATTCCACTGGCGGCTTCTCTGAGAGAGGAGCCTCAGAATGGGCCCACCCAGGGCAGAAACATTTAAATGCAACTCCTGTTCCTCCTTGGCTGCCAGATACTCCAGGGTTTCTGGCTCACCATGCCCGTGGATGGAACGGGTTCTTCTATTCCCAGAAAAGGATTCTACCTAAAGGGTAGAACACGTGAAAATATGTGTGACATATACTGACCCAGATCAGCCTGGTAGGAATTGAGATGTGTTTGCTAACATGGAGTCCAAATTCTTTCTCTCTCAAATGAGGTCAAGACTTCCTACATCATAGCAGGAAAGTTTAATGTGATAAGGCAGGAGCCCGATGAATACTGTTTATGGTTATTGCTAACCAAAAGGATGGATTTGTTTACTGCAAGTGGGAGTATAAACAAGACCTGGCTGAGAAGCCTGGTGACTTGCCTGCATTCGGAAGCATTCTTCTGCACCTAGGTATTTTGCTATTTGGGAAAATCAGTTGTACTGTCTGGTTGGAAGCACAGGGCAAAGAAGGGTGAAATGCTGTGAGTAAAGGAATGAGTACTTTCCTCTATGGGACAAGAAACATGGCAAGGATGAAGCGGCTCTCAGGCCCTTGTTAAAATGGAGAAACAAGGGGGCTGAAGTCACATCTCCCTAGGTGGAGATCCACAGTGTTCCGAGCATTAGTGTCTAGGAATCCACTTTGATGTTGCTCCAATCTTCTGGTCAGACGTTATCCATTGTGATCATCTGAAGTTTTGCCTCTACAACGTGTTTGGACACCATGGGGTTTCTTCACCCTGAGGTGAAGCAATGTCCCATGTATGTGTTTGGAGCCTCTCTTAAACCACCATAGCACAGGAAGACAGGACAAAGGGTCCTCATCTCAGAACAGTTCCTCCTTCCTTCCATCTCTGTCCCTTCTTGTGAGTCCTAGAATGAATTCTTTGGAGCACAGGTGGGTTATTAGGTGGCACAGAACGAATGCTTTAGCTTTGCCACTCTCTGATGTACTGCGATGGCAAGGGTGTGTGTGAGACACTTGCATTCACAGCATCACCAGATCTGAAGAAGGGACTTTAGCATAGGCTAACGGGACCCAACAAGTTTGGATGTCAGGGGTGCAGTGGCACCCTTTGTGTGAGTTCTTACTGTCAGGCACTAAGAACTAACCCCTGTGGACTCTCCAACTACTTTACAAGTGTGCAAAGAATGAGTGAATGAGGGAATCGGATGGATCATGAAACGCCAAGGGAAATAAGAGAGGAAGTGGAGCCATGTTCGATGAGCAGATAAATTGATGGGAGGAGTTACAACTTCTTGAGCTCCCCTCCCTGAACTGCACTAGCATCCAGGAAGCCATGAGATTTCCCTCTTGGCCTTTGCAAATTCAGTTCTTGCCTCTTGTGAGCTACCAGACAGACATTCCCCATCCTACAGCTAAGAATAAATAGTCTTCAGGCTGCTAAAAAGAAAGGGGGGGGGAAGATCCCTGCACCTGTCGAGCCGGTGTGAATCAGTCATCCACAGCATGGCTCTATGCCCCTTCAACTCCTACCCGGTGAAAACAGTTTCCACATCCGGATGTGAAAATCTTCGTTTCCATCAGACATCCCCACCGGTGCCTTTTAATGAACAATGGAAGCAGGCCTCAGTGGAGAGTGTTCATAACAATGACAAATGCTTCTTGAAGCATGCACGGAAGCAGGACAGGGGTGGGGGGACAGAAGCTGAGATTCTTTTCATTATTCTCCTACTGCCATTTCACTCCACTTCAACGCCTACCTAGTCAGGTATGAAATACTCCATAGCAGAGGTAAGTCTCCTCTTCCCCAGGAGTCCATCCATAATCAAAAGCATTCTGGGAAGTTCTTCTGACCATCAGGAACCTGAACCTCTAGTTTCTATATTGGCACCTCATCTTGGCGCCACCTCTCATTTGCTGTTTTGTTCAGATATACTACATGTGTATTCTGTTTTAGGGCCTACTCTCAACCATGTCCCTGCTCTGGGATTTCATCATCCGTACAGAAGACCAGAGAACAAAGTCAGGGTGGAAGGGTATTATGGGAACTTCAAAGTCAGTGGAAATCATCTCCCTGGAGGATGAGGCTCAATCAGAACCAAAAACACCTTAAGCCAACACATGCCATTCAGGGAGAGAAAGCTGGGGACAGAGACCAGTCAGAAATGATGCTCCTCACAGTGGGCAAATACAGAAGCAAGGAGGTCGGAGCCTCTTGTTCCCACATCCTTCACCCTCTGTAGACAGTGTTATTATCCTGATGCTCAGACCTTTATGTTTGATGCCATCCTGGAAGGATACTGGACAGTGATCTTCTCATCATCATCATTTTTTTAGAATAAAAACCCAAGCTGAACGACCATGCTTCCTATATACACATTAACAGAGCACATGCCAAGTCCCTGTCCTATTCCAGGCTTCCTCTTCCCTATAAACAGTTGGGAGCTGCATGAGAAAGGGACCTCCATTTATGGAATGGACACCTCAGTCAGGAACATGAATGTATGAGAGAGCCAAGCATTGAAGCTCCATCCACAGAGGGCCAACTGTTATGCCCATCCCTGGGCCACAGTATCTTAAGGGCTTGACTGCATTTCTTCACCTCCACAGAAGGGACAAAAGTACAAGTGAGGTGACTGCCACATCAAAGAGCCAGAGTCCACCTTGAGGGCAGGGCCTCCCTCATCTAGAACTTCCTGGCGCCAGCCCTGCCTCTCATTCATCCTGGAACAGGACCCTCAGGAGAAGGAAGGAAGTATTGGCTTCAGGCCCCCAAACCATGCCTGGTTGGTCCCTTGGTGGTCTCTGGACTCTGCCTGATGATGGCATAGAGATATTTATCTCCCCTTGCATCTCAGCTCCTCTATTTGGATCCCAAGTTTCTGTAGTTCTGCCTCTGGGAACGGAAGCAAGGGACAAACAAGGCAATTCCATCTGATCCTGTCATCAAGGAGTCTCCTGTCCCTTGGTCTGGTGCCAGACACATGGCTACTAGGACCCCACCCTTCAAGGCAGCTGGCTTCCTTGGCCTTTTACCAGCCCCACCCCCAGCACCTCCAACCTTTGCCTAGGGCCCCACTGGCTGACCTTGGCCTGTCTCTGGCCTCAGACAGGGCGCCAAAGTTTCTCCTGGACCTGGGCCAGGCCCGCTCCCAGATGCCTCTCCCTAGCCATGCTGGGGCCACCAAGACTCAGGCTAGCCTGGTATCAAGGTTGCAGCGAGTGTTCCCAGAGGCCAGGTGGGGCAGCAGGGGAGACAGTCCCCATTCCAAGAACTTTTGCAACTTATCAAGACTCAGAAGGGACTGACTGTTGGCTTCACACCATTCCTGGGCTAAAACCTTTCAGCACGGCCCCTTACCACTTGCTTCTGCCTCCCAATATTGTGTCAAGGGGACAACAGATTATTTAATATTTGCTTTTTTTGTCCCAAAGACACGCTTGAGAGAAGAATCTAACACTCCCCCATTCTGTAGATGAATAAGTTGAGATCCAGAAAAGAAATATCAGTGCTGCCCAAAGCTCCTTGGCAGCTAGCAAACTGCAGAACCTGAATTCAAGCCCACATGGTGTCTGCTCACAGCCCCCAGCACAGGCACTAGGGAACTGTGTGACTGTGCATGAGTTGCTTTCCTTCTCTTGGCCTCGGCCCTCATCTGTGAAATGGGGACCACAGCAGTGCCCATGGCTCAAGGTGTCTGTGAAAAGTCAGTGAACTGACCCATGGTGGGAACATGCGGCCAGCCTAGAACAGGGCGGTTTCTTGCAAGTGTTACCAGCACTGGTACAGGTGTCCTTAGTAGTGACCCTTCCTCCTGGGCACCTCCAAGGCCTGCTGGCTTGTGGCCTGCCTTCATATTCTGAACTCAGCTTTCCTGCTGCTGTTTCGTACCCAGGTCCCTGTTTCCCTTTTCACTGCACCCAGTTTCCTGACCTCAAAGCCCAGCAATGTCTGTAAACTTCACTATTAACATCTCTGTGCCATTTACCAGTTACTTATTATTTATCTATTATTAACGTTTCCCATAAAGGTGGCCAAGTGGTGAACTGGCAGAGGTGTTTGGGTTTTTTCTCCTTCCTTCTCTTTCCTTCCTTTTTTTCTCTCTCTCCCTCCCTCCCTCCCTCCCTCCCCCTCTTCCTTTCCTTTCTTTCTTTTTCCTGAAGATCTTGTGTGCATTTTTTCCTCTAACTAATTTAATACTTGTGACCAGATTGACTTACCTTACAAAGGAATAATAACCCAAAGTGAGAGACACACTCTCCCACTTCCTTAAAGTTTATTTATATTGAAGTACATAGTCAGCAGACCCTGGATTAAAATGACAATTCTCCCAATCAGAGGCTGTGTGACTCTAGACTACTTACTTAACATTTCTGGACTATACTTCCTTTTCCAGCTAACAAAGGAAAGGCAGGAAGTACAGAATCCTCTTTAGGGAACTTTGCAGAGTTTGGTGAGAGAATGGGGAGTCTGTGGCTGTCATACAGCAGATATTAGATCAAAGAAAAATCAGAAAGTTAGTTGGACTAGAGTTAAGGGGTATGGGTAATGTGAGGCAGGGAAAGGAAAGAGAAACATGTTTTCTTTAGCCAGATCCATGATGTTAAATGAGATTGTGGACAGAGATGGACCAGCAGTGGGGACTCAGCGCCACACTGTGTCCCCAGCTGGCCAGGACTTTAGAGGTTGCAGAGGGCAAGGTCCATCCTTCTCTGAAGCCAGCCTTTCACTTCCTGGTGAAAATGGGCTCTTTTCCTTGAGAGCAATGCCCAGCCTCCTTATAGAGTGGAGGAAGAAAGGCTCAGAGTCCACACTCACAGGCTAGATGGTGGCATGCGCCTGTTGTGTGCTCTCTCTTCTCTCTCTCTCTCTCTCTCTCTCTCTCTCTCTCTCTCTCTCT